>JBBBDQ010029237.1:0-111643 GCA_037127315.1 Ascarosepion bandense
ATGATGGTAAAAAGCCATCATAGAAGTAACTAATTCAGGCTGCGTTTCGTAGATACATTCGATATACGTCACCCGAAAATGCTCAGCAGTGCTCGGTATCTTTATTCAGGATGGGTATTAGGCAGGCAACAAATATCTGCATACGGAGAAAGAAACTACTTTCGCAGAAAGATGAAGAGGTTGTAATGCAAGGATGCCTCTTCTTACCAGTAAAACATACAGCTGAAAATTCTGGGACCTAGAAGTTCGGCCTGGATCGTCACTGAAAAATATAAAGTAAGTGCTGACACAAACTTTCCCACAGAAAACGTAGTTAAATAGCTTAATGAATAAAGGACTACATATAAACTACAGAAAACAGAATCCATGGTCATCAGTGAAAAGATGAGCCCTATGTCAAGATACAGACCAAGAGTTCTGCGTCTAACACCTGCAAAGCCATTGATACATTTCAGAAGCTGAATAAAGAGGAGAAACTTTGATATAAAAGGCACAAATGGTATATGATGTCTGTGCTTCAAATATGATTTCAAATGGATATCTCATCAACGATGAAAGTAAATCTTGAGCAACCGAAACGTGTTTCAATAGAACTGATGCTGATGACTCCATGGACCAAACACTTTTTAACAAGATATTTAGAGAAGATGAAAAGGCAATAACATCAGAAAAACATTTGAACTTTTGAAGACATTAATGAGGAAGAAGATCTTGCAGAATCTGACTCCAGGATTGAAGGAGGACAGGAAAGCAACTGAAAATGACCACTTTATGAATATAAATTGATGAAGCTGGGAGAGGTAACAAGAGAAGAATGTTAAAAAAGCCAGAGAATAAGAAGACGTGAAAGACTGTCCTGCGTTCTGACGAAGCCACGACACATGGGAGAAGAAGAAACACTATATATATAGTAAATAAATGAATAGATAGCTGATGTGTAGACAGAGTAATCACTAACTAATGGCGACTGTTTTCAGACGTAAATGCGATTTCAGATGAAAAATTGCGTCACACAGTACACAAGCTGATAGTTACCAAGTCCTGTTTAATCCTATATCCACACTGTCTATAATTATAAAGGATTCTCCTGTTTGCTGGAATATCAGATGGCAGATCCATGCTCCAGGGTGAGGTTCACCTGTTTTGTCCCAGTTATAGGCCAAAGAATATAATTACCATTTTTAAGGATATATATTACCTTGTACACAATTTATATTAGATATATATTACTAGCAATACGATTGAAGGAATATATATATATATATATATATATATATATATATATATATATATATATATATTATGTAAGTAATTCATCATTTATTGTGTAGACCTCAACAGAATAGAGTAAGCACACTGGACAGCTGTTTCAGTATATTTGGCACTCATCATAATTATTTCAAATTCTCCTACAATTCTCATATATATATATATATATATATATATATATATATATATACCTCAGTCCATCTAATACTTCTTAAAACATATATTGATCATTACCTAGATATATATACACTGGTGTTGGTTATATATATATATAACACTCTGTTGTATCTTTGTAAATATGTGAAAATAAATTAATAGAATCAGAAAATGTCCGTATCACCCCGAGAGCAAACGAAACACCACTGTCATGGGAAAGACAAGTAAGAGAGAGTGAAAGACAGGTAGTTAGAAAGGAGCAAGAAGGATGGGAGTACAGGTGTGATAACAGTTGCAAAGTGGAGAAATGGAAGGATTCTGCAAGTGGAAAGAACCAGTCAAATGATGGTATTGACATTACATTAAATTCCTGGAAGTTGTAGCCGTCAGAAAAGCAGAATAAACAGTTCCAGGCGGGGTGCAGCCGCAGGTAGAATTTACCGTCTACTCCCAATGGAGTGGGAGAAGTTGCCAATCTATTAATAGAAACACCTGTTACCAGAACTTAGATTCTTTGGAGCAAGCATAAAAATATTTATAGAACAGATAAAAATGAGGCCACAGAGTGGCTTTGTAGTCGGGCTTCGCAAGTCGGTACCTATCACATGGTGGTCTCCTTTGGAACCTGTCAGAAACACACAATGTTGGCAGGGTCTCTGACCTTTATGGCAGCATTCGATGCACAAGCAATGGTGCGTTCTCTCTATCCAGGATGGAAGTCAGGCAGGGCTTATGCTGGCCAACACAGTGACCCAACCTTCTTAACAGTAGATTTAGCTATAGACTTCAATTTGGTGGTTCCATTTGAGATCAGAAGAGAGGGCAACAGATATTACTCTCAGGGAAGAAAGTGGTGGTCTATGCTTATGGGAGGCAGGGTTACCTGTGATCATTGACAGACAACAGCTTGGTCTTAAACTTTCAAAAAAAGCTCACACCAACCCAGCTGTATAAAAAAATAATTTAGTTATGAAAAATATGCTAACATGTTTCATAATATCTGAATTTATCTATTTTTACTACAAATAATAATAATAATAATAATAATAATAATAATAATAATAATAATAACACGGTGGATTGCTGGAAATGACGTGCTTTTCTGAAGACTCCTAATAACAACAACGTTTTTTTTTTTTTTGTAAACGATAATTTCTCATTTCACTATATTCAAATAAACATTTTTATATAATTTTAATTGTATGTTTCTTCTTTTAATGATCCTTAAATAGGTTATTAACTGGATTTTTCTAAAGCAAGTTTTAACGATAAAATTGCTTAAAATCTACGTCTACGAATATTCTTTCTTAGAAAAATTAAGTAATAATTTCTTACTATTTCTCATTCCTTTATATATTTATTTATTTTACGATAATTTACTCTCGTTGGATTTAATGAAAGAATTAACACAGAAGCCGATGGGCGAACAAATTATTTTAAAATTTTTACTGTAGTAAACTCAAAGGTATGTCCCTTTCTTTCTATTAAAAATTTTGAAATTTTTTAAACGTAAACATTAATTTTTAATTTCACTATTTCAAACATAAAACATTAAATTTTCTTTAAATACATATAATTCAAATTGTATGTTTCTTTAAATGATCCTTAAATAGATTTATTAAATAGTTTTCTGAAACAAAAATTTAACTTTAAAAAAAAAAAGTAAAAAAAGAAGAAGGAGGAGGAGAAGAGGAAAAAGAAAAAATTACGATGAGAACAGTAAGTACCGATCTACGATATTTTTCTTAGAAAAAATAATGTAATAATTTATTTATATTTGTTCGTTCATTTTATATATTTATTTATTTTCGATAATCTTTATTCTCGTTGGTTTCTTGAAAGAATAACACAGAATACGGTGGGCGGAAATTATTATTTTTAAATGTTACGGTGAAACTTAAACTCAAAAGATATGTCCACTTTTCTTTTCCTATTAAATTTTGAAGTTTTTTGTTTTTTTTTTGCAAGGACAAAGGTTAATAGTAGCAACAATTGTTTTTTTGTTTTAATGCTCTCTGGGAATGCGATGTTTTTTCCGTTGGACGGTCGTTATAGATCAAATTTGTTGTTTTTTCAACAACGTCTCTCTCTTTGAATTTTTCTTTTTTCCACAATATGAAAATTCTGTTTTAAATATAAACAGGATTTTCTTTAGATACTAATAATTTTTTTATGAAATTCTGCTATTTTAATTTATCTTTTTGTTCTTTAAATGAAACTAAATAAAATCATAAATATTATTTCCTTTAACAATCTCAATTTTTTTTTAACTATTATAATTTTCTTAAAAAATGGAAACAAAACAGAAAATAAATTAAATCCGATGAAAAACAATTTATATGGTATTATTTTTATAAGAAAGTCTACGTATTTATTGATATATTTAATTTTTATTTATTTATTGATTTAATTTACTTATTTAATTTATCTTATTCTGATAATCTATTTTTAAACCGAAAAAAAATAAATGATAAACTGTACGAACAGATTATTAGAATTTATTTATTTTTTTATTTTTTTTTCCGTTGAACGACTACGTTACATCTAAATATCAATTTTGTTTTTTTTTTTTGTTTTTTTTTCAGCAAGCGGTCTCTCAATTTTTCCTTTCTCAATATGAAAATTCTGTTTTAATATAAACAAATGCTTTTAGATTATTATCGAATTTTTAACAAACTACTCTAGTAGTATTGATGTTTTGTTTCGTTGAATACGTCTTTCTCCTTGACCGAATGTTGCTTGGCAATACATTATGAAGAAGAGCTCGAACAATGGCCACGCAACTCAAGGTGTTAATCTGCCGAGCAGTGGGTAACTACTGCATGAGGTCACAAACCTGTCCCTGCAGCTTCGGGACCCTGTTTAGTAAAGACCGTTACCCAACGTGCCAGCATTTAACTAATTGGACTTTTGGACCCGTGCGTCACTCATTGGAAAAACATGAAAAATACAAAAAAATAGAAAATAAAAAGGGCCGAGCAGTGGATACTGAAATTAGGAGGAACCTACCTGAGGTCGAAAAATCATAAAGAACAAACTCCTACACAAGATGAATCTTCAGGTCCCTACAACCAGGATAATAATATGGCCTGAAAATTCGCCAGCTAGATCCTACAACCATATATTTAAAGAAGAAAAATAAAATGGTGAGGAGACAAAGTCGTTATGACTGCATTTCATGAAGCGTTCTCAAACCTCAAAAAAACATGACTCCAATATGACATTTGGCGTGAAAAAGTTGGTCAAACAAATAGAAAGTATATTAACGAAATATTGGCCAATGTATTGCGGTATTCATCGACTGACGAAGAACGAAATTCATGAAATTAAAATTGTAACTAGAGAGTCAGATCAACAAAAAATATGAGAAACCGAAATCAAATAAAGTAATAACATCAAACAAGTCACAGGTCATAATGTAGAAACCGTGAAACACGCAAATCCTGCGAAAGATGTAAGTTTAAAAGTGCTGGAAAAATGTGATCCTGAGTCTGAGGCAATTAAAATACAAAAATAAAACAGTTCATACATCAGATGAAAATAAATGCAATATACATAAGATAGAAATATACATCTACAATGGAGAACGTGAACCTTTCTACAAATTCAATATAACTAAAAACAAAACCTCAGGCTATTAAAACTGTACAATGCACTGAAATCAATACTGGATGAAGATCCTCATACAAATCTTAACAATAATATATCTCAGCAACAACATCAACAAATTAAATATCAAAATAAAAACAAGGCAGTCTCTGAGAACAATGAAGATGAGAAAAGAAAAATAGAAAAAGAAATCAATTTTGCTTTAGTGAACTGTCAGTATGGATGAACTGAGTAAATAAATGTAAGAACTAGGAAGAAGAAAACCAAAAAAAATATAACGTAAGGAATGAAAAATGACGTCTTATCAAATAAGAAAATAAAGCAAAAAATCAACTGAAAATAAAAATAAAGACATATGAAAAGTGGGCTACAGACAAAAATAAGATTTTTCAGACTGATACAAAGAGATTTTACAGAAATAGGAAAAAGTTGAAGTGACAGTACCCCAGAATGATCACACAGTTACAAGGAAAAGATAATGAACCTTACAAGAAACTTGTAAAGAGTACTTACAGATTACACAGGAAGCAGATGAAAAACCCAGACAGGTGGTCTGGAATTACAAGAAGATGATAGAAATTGCATAAAGCACACCAGGTAAATTCCAATTATAGATAAAATTCTAACTTTGGCTATATTGTTTAAATGCCTTTTTGCATGTAGAACTTCAAGAAAATGGTTGACGATTCCACTAAAATTCCTGCATGGATGACAAAAGAATTACATTTCTTCTACCCAAATGGTGACAAACAACCCAGCAGTTAGTACATGTCTTCCATTATAAACTATTAACATCTATTTTAACAAAACAGACATATTTATTCTTAGAAAACACTTGAACAAAAAGGTACCAAACCATGGCTGTTATGGTTGTAAAGACCAATTGCTAATTAACAAAATGATCTGGAAAACTGCTACAATTACAAAGAAAAATCTTAGTACTGCCTGGATAGACTACCGAAAGGCATTCATTGTGTACATGACTGGATTTTTAAAGACTTCAAATATATACAAGATATCCTTGATCATCATCAATTTCATCAAACTTGAATACACATCTTCTATGGAAAACAACTACCTCAATCATATAAATGGAACCCACCAAATAAACATCAAGAGGTATATTTCAAGGTGATTCTTTATCTCCCTTACTATTCTGCATATCATTAATAGCACTAGCCTGTCAACTAAAGACAGAATGTGGTTATAAAATAGGCCAAAAAATAAAGCATATATTTACAGATGTTTTAAAGTTATATGCTAGGAATGATAATGAGCTGGAAGGCTCTTCTGCAAACTGTAAAATGCTTCAGCGAAGACATTGGAATGAAATTTACTTTGAATAAATGTGTAAAGCAGTTTGCGTGGATCAATGCAGGGCATCCTCCAGTAGACTATAATAATAACAATAAAAAATTGAAACCAGAAGAAGCTACCTAGGTGTAAATGGACAGCGATACAAAAATGAAAGAAGAAATGAACAAGTAAAAATGCTATAGAGATACAGATGATATTAGAACTGAATTAAATTCACAGAACAGAGTTACTGCCATTAATATACAATTGGTAATCCAATATAGATTTTAACATCTTAAACTGGACTCTAAACGATATCAGACGAATGGATAAACTAAAATAAGAAACTTCTTTTCTAAGCAAACCCAAATATACCCCGTAAAAAGACGGAAGGGTCTTATTCAGCTGGAATTGTCATACAAGACAACAACTGTTGGCTTACTAACATAGAAACAACAAGGGTGGATGTTGGTAGTAAGGCAACATACGAAGAAAAATATTCAAAGGACGTAAATGCAAACAAGATTTACAGTGGTAGATTCTGTAGAAAACAGAAACCAGAACACGGCAAAAATATGAAGAAATAAGCTCTTGGAGCTGGTGAAACAGCGCTGGCAAGTAGAGCCCTCTCATGGCCAATATCAGTACGTGCCAATAAATCCAATGTTGACAAAGTTATGCTCATCATTGGTTACGTGCATCTGGATTAAAGTCTGAAACTGAAGGTTTACACTTGCAGCACAAGACCATTTCTGAGAAACTTTTCAGGCAAATATTATGCATAATAATATGGATCAAAATGCAGGTTTTTTTGTGATAAACACCAAGAAAACAATGGATTACTAATCTCAGGCTTGTTCAATGCTTGCCCAAACAATGTAAAAATTCGCCACGGTAAGAGTTAGCTAATATTTACATTGGGTAATGTGCAAACATTATGAAAAATCTGTAAACAAACGCAAGTATGAACATCACCCAACACCAGTTGCAAGTAGGATGTAACCATTCACCATCTACAGGCAAAAATTGAGCAAACTGAAACCGAACATTATTGTTAAAGCCAGAAGAAAACTGTCTATTAATTGATATGAAAACTGTCCAGCAGTTGTAACATAGCAATCCAAAATTTGAAAAATGTCAAAATATAAAAACCTGGAAGAATAGAAAAGATGTGGAAATTGGAAACCAAGAGTTGTGCCAGTGATAGGTGCACTAAGAATGATGGGAACAAAACAACACGAGGAAAAATTTGTGTCCGACTTAGTTAGAAGATATACAAAAATTGCAGCGCACACTAAGAAGAAGCTTTATCTATGTAATGCTGTAAGTACGCCACTACCACAACCCAGGTCTCCCCGCGAACTTGGTTGGTGAAAACAGAAATCGAAATATGATGAAAATGACATAATAATAATATGTATTATAATGAGGTATGACCTAAATGAAAACAATTTTAATCGCTACTACCAGCATGAAATCACTTGGAATCTTCAAATTATTAATGTTTGTTTATTTGCTTGGATTTTTGAAGTTTGAACTGGGAAGATTTGGACATTCTATATGTTAGTATTCGAATTGTATGTCCGTAATCAGAATCACACTACGACGATAGAATTCAATTACGATCTTTTGAACATGAATGATCGAGATATTTGTTGAGCATAACGAGATTTTACAGCATTTTTCAGTCAAATTAAGCAAATTAACGACTTCCGAAAGTTTCAGTTAATAAAAACGTTGCCGTTTTGAGACTAAAATCAGAAATATCTAAATTGTCAATTTCACAAATGGTTAAAAACGTCTTTAACAAGTGAAAAAAACCAGTGGTTCTTTGTAAATTTTATCTGTATATACTACTACAATTCCCGCAAAAAGAAATGTACCAATTAATGCAAATTTGGAAGCTGATCTATCTCAAAGAAGAAATAATAACATATCCACAAAATTGACAGTCCACATTAATTCAAACGATTAGAAGGCAATACCTATTAATACTGAAAATGTCGATTTTTTAATTAGTTGACTTGAAAAATATTTTATAAAAAAATTATTTTAGAAGAAACATTTTAAAAATCGACTGGAAACCACTGATGGTTCTATAACCACGAACATCATAAGTTTACTCTGTATGCAAAAAGGTTAATAATATCATTATCACTACTTATTCTTGTTTGTGCACCAGGTGATCATGGTCTTCCACGTCTTCCTGTCCCTGGTGGCTCTTATCACGCTTTCTCTAATAAACCCACGTTCTGTCATCCACCTGCTCAGATTGCACCTAAGTATGTTATCCACTGCTTTCCTCTGTCTCTTTTCCCTCTATCTGGCCTGTTAGTGTCCAG
The DNA here is from genome assembly GCA_037127315.1 of Ascarosepion bandense. Classification (NCBI taxonomy): domain Eukaryota; kingdom Metazoa; phylum Mollusca; class Cephalopoda; order Sepiida; family Sepiidae; genus Ascarosepion; species Ascarosepion bandense. The sequence continues at coordinate 8,673 of JBBBDQ010029237.1, forward strand.
GTTCTCGGAGCCCTCCTTCCTCATTACAGGTCCCATGAACATCAGTTGTCTCTTCCTGATGCTCAATATTATTTTTTTCCTTTTCGTTTCCATTCTTTCCAATACCTCGTCATTGCTCATGCTCGGTCCATGATATTTGAACTATCCTTCTGTAGAACCACATTTCAGTTGCTTCAAGTTTTCCCCCTCATCTTTGTTGATATTGTCCAACATTCACTGGCATATTGAAGAACTGACATTACATAGCAATCCAGTACTCTCTTTTTACTTTCTAGTGGGGAAATTTCTGTGTGTTCATACTTTACTCCCTTCTGGGGACGCGTCTTTCGACATTCAATTCACCTTTGGATCTCTGTATCGCATATTCCGTGTCCGGTTAGAACTCTTCCCAGATATTTAAATTTTCGTACCTGCTTGATTTTAGTATGCCTCACCTGTATTGCTTTTGGGCTACTCTTTTTGCTGATGACCATGCATTCAATTTTCTTGCAGTTTATATGTGGTTCCTACTTTTCACTCTTTTTAGTTATAATCTGTAGGAGGTCCTGCAGTTTCCTTTCCGTGTCTGCAATCAGCACTGTGTTTTCTTCGTAGTTATGTTGTTCGTATTGTGGCCTTTGATGACAAACCTTGGCATAACATCTAGGGTCCTCAAAATATTATCACTGTACAAGTTAAATGGATCCGGTGAAATTACACATGCCTGTCTTACACCTCTTTCTACCTTTTATATCTGCTGTATTCGTTATCTGTCCGTATGCATGCAATTTGCTGCCAGTAGAAATTCTAAATTACCCTAATGTCTTTCCCAAATATGTCGAGCTGAGAATCTCCCTCAATTCTTTGTGGCGTATTATGCTTTCTTCGCATAATCAATAAAACACAGGTATAAGTCTTTCTTCATTTGTACTGGGCTTTCAGAGAGCATCCTAATCCATAAATGTGGTCTTCCTTGTCCAGTGTCTTTGACGAACCCGCACTGTTCTTGTCCTATTTCTGGTCTGGTTCTGCTTCTTGCCCTATTCGTCAGTTTGTATCATGACTCATTAAGCTGATAATTAGGTGTAGTTCGCCATCGTTTGCACCTGGCTTTTTTAGGCAATGCTGAAAATAGACTTGCATAGGTCGTCTGGCATTATACAACTATTATAAATTTAATTCATTATTTCTGTAACTCTATGCTGCATTATTCCGGGTTAACAGCAGATCTATTACAATGCCGTCTGGATCAGCTGTTTTGTTTCTATTCAGTTTGGCCATTGCAGATTCCACTTCTTTGTGTATTATGGGTTGCTTTCTCTTGTCGTGGAAAATATCTTTAATATATTCTTCCCATCGCTGGAGTATTTTCTCTTTTTTCAATATTATCCTTCCATCCTTGGATTTTATACATCCTGTTGAATATCAAGTTTTTTGTCCTGTCTCTTTTCTTATCGCTTTATTCATGTCTGCTTTATTAGTCCTGCTCAGTCTCTCTTCCTCAGCGCATTTGTCGCTGATTCATTCCTCTTTTGCCTGTCTGCATTTGTTCCTTATTTTCTTGTGCAGTTTCCTTCTCTTCTGTATCTTGGCATCATTTTCCGTCTCCTTCAGTCATCCAATCGTTTTTTCTTCTGCATCTGATATTCTTTGGGGTAATGTTGTTTCCTGATGTCACAATCGCTTCCTTTAGTGAGTCCTATTTTGAATATCCTTGTCCAGGATTTTTTTCATGCTGTTAGTGTATTCTTTCTGCAGGTTGAGGTCATTCACGAGCGTGTTGGATATCAGTCTCGGTGCCGTTACTAGGCTTCTTCATTCTCCGAAGTTTTTACTTTTAGTTTGCAGATGACTGGGTCTTAGTTTGCTCCGACAGTCGGCACCTGGGTAGGTGCAGATTGCACCACTGCGTTTCTAAATCTCCTGTTATGGTTATGTAGTCTATTTGGTTTGTCGTGTCACCTCCTGGAGCTTCTCCATGTCCATGAACGTCGTGGCCGTTCTTAAAACCAGGTGTTAGTTATTACCTGGTCATTTGCTGTGCACCATTGGACCCATTTTTCTCCTCGTTCGTTACGGACTCCTAATCCAAAGTTGCCGGTCGTGTGTCCTTCTCTCTTTTTACCAACTTTGCATTTAAGTCACTCATTATTATTCTTATTTCTTGCCTTTTGCACTGAACACTGGCATTGTCCAGTATGGAGTAGAATGTTTCTATTTCTTCCTCAATGTTTTGCATTGTTAGTGTATAAGCTACTATGATAGCAATGTTGAAATGTCTTCCTCTCAGTTTAACTAGAGGACTCTCTCTGAAAGCAGACAGTATCCAAGAACGCATTTTCTCAAATCTTTGTCCAAAGTTAAGCCGACTCCTTTTTCGTTGCTTTTGCCTCTTGCGTAAATTATCCAGAGGTCATCGCTGCTAAAGTCTCTATTGTTAGACCATCTGGTTTCGCATATTCCCAGGATATTGATCTTCAGTCTATCCTGTCTTGATCCTGTTTGACATTTTTTAGTTGTCCACAGTTGTTGAGTGTCCTAACATTCCATGTCCATAAGGTAAAGTCTTTCTTTGTTGTGCACAGTAGCAGGGTAACGGTCTAGAGACACCTGTTGCTCATGTCATTTCTTTCCGGACGAAGGACTAATTTTTCGAATAAAATGTCCCCTTTACGCAGTCAGTGTTAACAGTTGCCGGATGACGGTCCAGGTGACATATGCTTCCCCTTTATGCCAAATCTTACCAGGCGAGGAATTGCTTCGCTGGAACTAATCCAGCACGCCGTTGGGTCTCATATATTTATTGTGAAAGCCATGTGTGTGAGCTGGGGGTATATAATGGAGTGGTATCTTGTTGACTTCTCCCACGGTAATTTATTGAGACACCACCTCTGGTTAGCTGGCCGTTTGATACAATCAAAACAACCTAAGCAAACTACATAAGAACCTGTGTCTGCAAAATTAAAGATTACCATTCATTCTGGAAGCAAAAGCTTGAGATTTCTTTGCATTTTCGTCATTTTGCAAAGATAAATCTTTTGACTTGATTTGTGAAACTCCAGTTATCTAGCAGATCCATAAATTTAAATACTTGGTGTGCTCTAACAGAGGACGTAAAGTGCGACATTAGAGATCCGAAGATGTATTGGGATGGCCACAGGTACATCAGAAGCTAAGCCAATATTGAGACAAGCGTATTGAACTGATATATGTCTTCCTATATGACAGCGAATGCAAAACAATCTCTCCAAAGATGAAGAAGAGACTCGAGCCAATAATCTTGCTGCTGATCTTGAGAGGGATCACCACTCTGTGGTGAATTAAGAATTAAGAAATGACTTGTCAATTTCAATGCGTCTAAGACCAAGCTGCTGTCTGTCAATCATCACAGGTAACCTCTCCTGCCTCCTATAAGCATGGACCAAGCGAGTCATAACCTCGAAAGCAATACCTGCACCTCATCAGCTACCATCTCCTCTGATCTCAAGTGGAACCACTACATTGAGTCAATAGCGAAATCTACTGCTAAGGTTGGAGTCCTGTGTCGAGCCAGGAAGTTTGTCCCACACCGAAACCATTTACTACATCCTATTACAAATCAAACATTCGTGCGTGCATCGAATACTGCTGCCATATATGTTCAGGAGCTCCTGCCTGCCATCCTCAGTGTTCTTGACAGGCTCAAAGGGAATCAATAATGTGATAGGTACCGACTTGGCAGCTCTGACTACAACCACTTCCCCACCGACGAGTTGTGGACTCATTTTGTCTGCTCTATAAATACTTTTATGGCTTCTACTCCAACGAACTTAAGTCACTGGTGCCTCTGCAACAGGTGTTTACTCGTGCAACCAGACTGGCAACTGGGTATCACCCATTCACAGTTAGATCAAACAAATGCGGACGACAATTCTACGCCTGCAGCTTCTTTCCCCGCACCATCCGCCTGTGGAACTCGCTTCCTTATTCTTACTTTCCTGACGGCTACAACCACCAGGGAATTTAAATGCAAGGTCAATTCTCATTTATTAACTACTGACCCTACTCCTTTCCACACTGTCCTGTAGATCCTTTCCTTTCTCTCACCTTTGCAACTGTCATCACGTCTGTATTCCCATCTATCTCTTTCTCCTTTCTAACTGGTTCGTCCTTCTCCTCATTCTCCTCTAATCTTTTTACTCTTATGCTGGCCCTGCACGTCAGTGTCATTTCCCGTCTTGCTCGGAGTGATATGATTAAAAGGATGCTGAGGATGCCATAGAACGAATATGCAACGATGAATTTTTTGAGTGGATTGAAAAAAAAAAAAAAAAAAAAGGAAATTTATACTTAACAGTAGGAAGAAATAGTTGAGTTTCGGGGACACGTACTGAGGAAGAGTCTTTGAGAATCTGACACTCAAAGGGCGGATAGAGGGAAAGTGAGACAGCGGAAACTTGGACGCCAAACATATACAGAGACTTAAACAAATGGATAGCAAACCAGGCTTTGGAGAAATGAGGAGAAAATATATTAAGAGCAAAAGGGGACAGAAATTATATAGGGGTGATCGCTGACTTCTTGAAAAGGCAAGGCACATAAAAGATATTATATATTGCGTATGGAAACTTACATGTAAAACTTTATCATTGAAAATGTTAAATACTTTTGTATATATAATCAGTCAGTTAAGTGCATTGTGACACGATAACTAGATATATATGTATTTTATTATAATAGATTAAAATAGAAAATAGATTAGAATAGAAAATAGTTTAGCTCCTATCTAACAAAAGTGAAAAAAAAGATAACTGAAATTTCAGACTTACAGTCGCCGGTGTTTGTCACCGGTGGTCTAACCCGGTCAAGAGCTGACCTTACTGTATCTTGACCTCATAGCCTTTTCCAGCGGAAGCCTTATTAAGATAAACAAAAAAAGATAACTGAAATTTCAGACTTACAGTCGCCGGTGTTTGTCACCGGTGGTCACAACCCGGTCAAGGCTGACCTTACTGTATCTTGACCTCACATTAAGCCTTTTCCGGCGGAAGCCTTATTAAGATAAACAAAATAAGATAACTGAAAATTTCAGACTTACAGTCGCCGGTGTTTGTCACCGGTGGTCACAAACATTTCCAAGTTTCCTTGTTTCCGGTCGATTTTTAGATAAATTCAGGTGTTTTTTCCGAGTTGAGCAGTTAAGTTAGGAGCAGAGAAGTGAAAGGAGTCAGCCGGGTGCGAGCTTGAAGGAAGTATCTCTCCTCGTCTTGTCTTGTCTTCGTCCAAGTTTGGAGTTTGTTGATCTCCATTAATTGGAGTTAGAGCTGCGTGTCACATTCGCTTCTGCCCCTGCAGACAAGGGCTAACTCTAAACGAATGGCTCTTTTCCACTCATCCAAAATCTTGGAAGTTCGTTCCTTACAGTAATCTTAGCCACCCCCAGCTGTCCGACCGACATTTTCTACAAATTCCCGGCAACAACACAGCGTGGGGAACGGCAACCCGGAGAAATTCTTAGGACGGACCGTTGGGGTATTACAATTGGTGCCGTGACTGCAGGATTTGGAACCCACGGAAGTGCCACTGGATGCTAAGTTTGGATTTCGACGAACCGACGCGACTGGACGAGACGGGACGAACGAAAAAAAAATTGAAGGAAGAACCAACTAATAACCAAATAAAAGAAGTACTCAAGGGATCTCAGCAGATAGAAGAGTTTCCTTTAAACTTTCCACACCCACTAAAAGAAAGAAGAAGAGGGAACCGGAATCAACAAGCGCCGATCCACTTAAAGTAAGCCGAATTCTTTTACTCCCTTATTTTGTCTATTCAAATTCTTGCTGGCATATTCTTGGTATTGGTTTTGAATTTTTTTCTCCTTCTTTTGCCACTTGTTAGAATTGCAACAGTTTAGTATGGATAAAATTCATGTTATCGGATCAAATGGGTCGAGAATTCCAGTATTTAAAGGTAGATCTTCCGAATTCCAGGTTTGGGTTGAGGCCATAAAAAAAGAGTAAATACACAAGCTTTCGCAGGCAGAGATAGTTAATGTAGCTACAACTACTCAGATGGAGTAGTATCCGAATATATAGGCTGTATTTAGACGATCATCCAGAATGTAGTTGGGATGAACTTTTGAAACAGCTAACTCATCAATATGGTGATTGTACTAGTGCAGCTAATGCTGAAAGGCTTTAGTGGGTTAGACAGAAAGAGGGAGAAACTTCTGCCAGAACTAACAGGCAGGATTTCGGACTGGCTAAGATAGCATATAAGGACGCAGTTCAACGAGAGGGCGAGGTAATTCAGATGCAGCTGGCTGAGTTTTTCACGGACGCAATCGAAAACCCGTTCGTGAGAGAGGACACAGCCAGGGCATACCCAACCACTCTGACAGAGGCATTCAATGCAGCACAGCAGAGCCTCAGGCTGCACGAAAGGCTGGCAACCTCTCGGGAACAAATGTGAGGGCGAGGGGGCAAGATGATGGAAGATATGTGGGACCTCCTCAGAACAATGGGGGACAGTGGAGGTATAGCGAGACGAATCACCATTGGGGAAACTATACTCCGCAAGGAAACTGGACAAAATCGCGTCCAGTTCCTGGCAGATGCGGGATGCTGGGGATGTGGGCGGTTGGGACACCTGGTGAGGGAATGTCCTCGTCAGGAGGGGCCCTTACGTGCCAGAAGAGAACCCGAACGACAACCGGGAAACGCAGAAGGGCCGCCGAGAGATGTATAAGGGTGGCCCGAGTTATGCGTTGCTCGGCCAAGGTACTGAAGCAACTTGTAATGTGCTGTTGAGCAGCAAATACATTACAGGCCTTATTAGATACGGGGGCATGCATATCAATTTTGAGGTTAAGATTTTAGAAGCTACATTAGGACAAAAAAATAGGAGACTCGAAGCTGCAGATGTAAAGATAATTCCAGGGCAAGACAGACGAGAAATAAGAATAACCGGTGCGATATGCCTGCCTATAAGTGTGGGAGGTATCCACTAGGCAGAAATTCTATGTAGCTAACCCTCTGTAGGGCAATGATATTAGGCCGAGACTGGTTGGAGAGCAATAAGGCCAAATCAGCTTTAATCCAACCCTCTTAAAGTTGGGTGGGAAGGAGATTCCTCTCGGAGCTCCGATGGATGAGGAAGTGGTCGTTCTTACTGCTGAGGACATTGTTTTGCCGCCGCGCACCTGGCTATTGCATGTAACGAGCTGTCCCCAGCAGTAAACCTAAAGCAAGGAATATATCGAGTAACTCAACTGATAATCAGATTACTCGAAGAAGGAAATTACGCTACACGAATCTGTGGTCGAATATAGTGACACTAATGACATCCCAATAATGCTAGGAAATACCACTAACACAACGATAAAAATAGAAGGGGATGAGATAGGAAGAGCAACACCCACGACTATCATAAGGCAACAGGTGAGCAGGAGAAATGTAGCTCATGTTCAAGGTAAACTCGATAGTAAATGAGGAGGAAATACTGGCACCGCCTGAACACATAGAACGCAAGGCGACTAATACTTAAGAATAAGGACGTGGTGACAACAGACAGGACTTGATCAGACCCTAGGCAGTGCAGATGAAGAAGATTGACACAGGGATCACCCACCAATAAAGTCAAAACCGTATCAGGTACAATACACAAACGTCAACTGGTGGAGGATGCAGTCAATGATATGCTGGAATCAGGGTGATCGAACGCTCTAAATCCCCTTGGAGTTTTCCAATAGTAGTAGTCAGTAAGAAAGATGGAGGACATAGGTTTTGTGTCGATTTTAGGGCCTTAAATAAAATCTGAAGCCCATGGCTACCCCTTGCCGATGATTGATGATATATTGGCTTTGTTGGGAAAATCTAACTACTTTTCTAAACTTGATCTAAGATCAGGATATTGGCAGGTAGCCTTAGACAAGAAGGGACCGAGAAAAGACAGCATTTGCGTGCCATGCGGGTCTGTATCAGTTTAGAGTAATGCCATTCGGACTCGCTAATGCCCCAGGAGTTTTTCAGCAACTTATGTCAGTAGTTTTGGGGGGGTTAGAGCAAATTGCAATGGCTTACTTGGACGACATATTAGTTTTCTCAGCCGTCACAAGTGAACACCTGCAGCACTTGCAGATTGTCTTTTCCCAATTGCGAAAACATGGGTTCAAGATCAAGCTATCTAAGTGCCAATTCATGAGTAAAGAAACAAGGTACTTGGGATTCATAATCAACGAACAGGGGGTTAAACCAGATATGGATAAAGTTGAGGTGATCAGGGCAATGCCTGCACCAAAAACGATTAGGCAGGTTAGGGGCTTTATAGGGGCAATAGGGTACTACCGAAGGTTTATTCCGGGATTCTCTAGGATTGCCACACCACTTATAGCATTGACAAAAAAATATGCAGGTTCAAATGGACGGAAGATTGCCAAAGATCCTTTGATGCCTGAAGGAACAGCTGACTGCTGTCCCCCTGTCGCTTATCCAGATCTGAATAGGCCAATGATATTGTACACTGATGCGAGTGATCAGTGCATTGGGGCATGTCTGACCCAGCCCTGTCAGACAAGGATGGCCCCGTTCCAGGGATACCAGAAGGGTACCCATCTACTTTTTATCTCACCGGCTTTCCCCTACTCAGCAGAGGTGGCAGTGATTGAAGAAGCCTATACCACATAGTTTATGCATTACAAAAACTAGACTATTACCTGAGCGGAGCAGTTTATAATCAAGACGACCATAAACCTCTACAGTATTTATTTGAAGCGGAACTTACCAACAAGAAAAATACAACGAGTGGGCCATTACATTGAGCGGGTATAATTGTAGAATAGAATATTTGGCGAGAGAGGGACAATACATGTGCCGATCTGCTGTCTCAGATCCCTGGGCGTTAGAAGAGGAATCTGTAAACATTATACCGGAGGTGGATGACGGGGCGTACCAGATAAACGTGATTAACTCTCAACGAATTGGGAGACAAACCGACAGGGGAACAGGAAGACTCAAGTGACAGTGAAGAGGACCGGCCCTCGAAATATTCTGCGAGTACGAAATGGATGATGAAATTAAGAATCTAGGAAGCGATAGAGGCGGGGCAGGTAACGGAAGCATGTGCACGAAAATACCTAATACAAGAAGGTAGACTATATTATCTCTCCGACAAAGATGGGGAAGTGAGGCCCCGGCTGTGCGTGGCTAGGTCCACTCCGAAGTGGGATACTATCGCAACATCACGACACCCTAGGGCACATGGGCATAGATAAAACGTACGGACTTATCAGTAGGAAATATTACTGGCCGGCTCTGTACAAAGAAGTGACTGCATATGTAAATAGCTGCATCACATGTCAGGTCAGAGCCACGATAGGGCCTCTTGTGAAGCAGACACTCCAGCCTATCCATTTCAGAAAGTTGGCTTAGATATTTCAGGGCCATATAGCGAAACCCCTCGCGGAAACAATTACATAGTCAGCTTTGTCGACTGGCACAACTGGCCAGAAGCATATGCCGTAAAAGATAAGAAAACAAGACGGTAGCCAATTTAAGTTCAAGCAGAGATATTCCCAAGATATGGGGCTAGAATTAGTGACAGATAATGGAACCAAAAACGTCAATGAGATAATGAGGGAGACTCTCAACAGTTTGAATATAAGGCACATAACCACATCTCCATACCACCCGCAGAGCAACGCGAGTGAACGCTTCCACCGATCCTTAGGTAATATTTTAACTAAATTAGCCATGGGGGAGAATGAGAACTGGGATCTGTATTTAAGTCAAGCATTAGCAACAGTAGATTTTCTATGTGCGAGACAACAGAATACTCGCCATATTATATGCTATTTGGACAACGACGTGATGCCGGTAGATAATCTGTGCAAACCTCATGCAGAAAGTACATGGGCGAAGATCACCATCGTCTTATAATCGAACAACAACACAAAATCTTCGTCAAGCTCAACGGAGGATTAAACGGGCTCAAAAGAGGAGGAACCACACTGTTAACAAAAACCGCCGAGAAATGCATTAAAAGTCGGGGACCAATTAATATTACAAAAGCGTTAGACAAGAACCAAAATTAGATCAATGGAAGCCTTACTATAGAATAATTGAACAAACAGGGCCAGTTACATTCGTAATTTTGGGACCAGCTTGGTGGAAAAATCAAGAGGGCGCATGCCAATGATTTAAAGTTGGCTGAACTCCGAAGCTGGGAAACACCCGATGGAGGTGGTGAAAGACCAAATCAGACCTCCAACATTGGCGGCTCCCACCTCAGATCGAGAATCCGATATCGAGGACTCGGAGTCAGAGAACCTTCGTAGAATTTACTGAAGGTTATTGCCACTCGGGAGAACCCTTATTCGCCTCCAACAGGACCACGAAGAACATGATTCGGAGGACGACATCCCTTTGGCAGAACTAGGTCAAACAATAAGCAATCCTCTCATACGGAGGAGAATGGGGGTAATGACGACGAGGAAGATGTGCCCTTGAGTAGGATACAGTCTAGGTTACGAGACGAGATTGGACTAGGAGAAAAGAACTGGCTAGACTATTTTTTCAGCCAAGAATGGAGAACCTTTCTCTCTCTCTCTCTCTCTCTCTCTCTGGGATCGATAGAAACCTTCAGGAGGTTAATAGACGAAGGGAAGGTAGAATGGGGTTTGAGTATATTGGTTTATTCAACCAAAAATTTTTGGGGGATGGGTGCTATTATACATATTCATTTTCACTACCGTAACCGGGCTCCCCCTTTGTGTTTCAGGATGGACAGCGTTAGGATTCTGTTGCTATCGTCCTTGTTGCGTCATTGTTTTCGTTGCCTTGCGACATAGCGAGAACACCCTTTTCAAAAAGACTGCGGAAGTTGTCGTTACCAGATCAAAATGGGTCATCACGTTGATGATCGACCTGAAGCCATATAACGGATTATTGGACAGGTTGGGTTTGGAGATACAGAAAGCAAAAACAATAGGTGAACACATCGCTGTAAGTTATTACTCTGATAAGGGGAACTATCATAACCTCATGTATTCGCTTAGGCAGGAAATAATTGCATTGGAGTTGCACTGGGACACTATGAGGGATATCTGGGGGGACTAGATTACTTGAATCTAGAAAAAAAAGGTCAGTCTTACCAATTGTAGGTAAGGCACTTAGTGTGCTTTTTGGAACGGTAACCGGAGCCGACTTGGAAACTATCAGAAGGAAAATTAGCAGCAATAGGGGAAAGGTCAAAGAAGCCTTGAGAAACAGACAAGGAATAGTTTATCGATTTTAAATGTTACCAGGATAGACTTGGCAAAAAATAGGCAGACCATCAATCGGCTGATAAAGAACGTACTAGACATACAGAATGAATTGGAGCCCAAGTGACCCATTCCATGTCGGCCGAGCTGCAGGAACTCGGGGGCTTTGTGGCACAATTTCCTCACAATTGCTCATGGCCATCAACAGATTGCGACAGGCCTCGCAGTCCTTGCAGTTGTCTCTCGAGCATGTTGGTGCTCAATTAAACCTGCTCTCCCTAGGACATCTGTCACCTAGTATTGTAACTCCCGGTCACCTCAGAGATATCTTGCTGGGGATTCAAGCTGCGCTTCCTCATCAATTTCGGTTGCCCGCTGATCCCAACATGGAATTATGGCGCTACTATAGCTCCCTGGGTTGTGTTACGCTAATAGAAAACCGGTAAGTTGTTAGCCTTAGTACCAATACCGCTATTAAACAGAGGGAGTATATTTGAAGTTTTCCAGGCAATTAATTTACCCATCCCCTATCCTGGAACAAAACAGGAGCTAGGAGTAATTGCTAAATATAAGATAGAAGCAGAATATATAGCCTTGAACCTAGCTAGGACCAAGTTCATGCTGCTCACTGAGTGGAAGCGGAGAAATGCAGAATAGACATGCTGGAGACATGCTCCTCAAGGAGTCCTATATATGGCACTGGAGAGCATCAAACTTGTTTGCTTGGGTTATTTAATGGGAACAAGGAAGAAGTTAAACAAACCTGCAACATAGAGGTATCCAAAAGCAAATTGATGCCACAAGCAATAGGCTTATCAGACGGGGTGTGGGCGATAGCGTTGGAGACAAAGTTAGATTTGTCCCCCGGGTATCCCAAGGGAGGCAACACTAACCATCACAGCCACCCCCGCCCTATCTATCATAAGCTTACCTATGGGGTGCACGGCTTTCGGGTACGTCCTCTTTAACTTCATATTTTAAGCGGAAGAGAAATTTGAATCTAGAGATTCTTTCCTCGCTCTCTCGAACATCACATCGGCTCGTTGGACAGGCTTGTGGAAACCTCTCGTTAGAACGTCGTTGAATGTTACTGCAAGGAATCTCCCACAACTATTAGAAAAAAATAGAACGAATTAATTTACAAGACCTAGTTGATCAACTAAAGACAATAGACGGGGAAGTTATCCCCCAGGGGAGTTGGGCCACTAAATCCGTAGCCTTGTTATCAGTCGGGGGATGTGTTTTGGTGGGGATAATAATAATAATAATTCAAGTAGTTTGGGGAAGGCAGTGGTTAAAAGATGTAGGAGAATTATGCCGGCGAGAGGACTGAATAGCAAAAAGGGTGGATCGCCTGTTGAAACCACGGAGGCCAAGGGACAGAGAACCTGAAAAAACTGGTCCTGAGAAAGGGACCCAGGCAGAGGAACGGTTGCAACTATCGACCGTACGATTGGAGATTTAAAAAAAAAAAAAAAAAAAAAAAAAAAAAAGAAGAAGAAGAAAAGAGAAGAACTGATATTCCATATTCCTCTTCCTTCTGGACAGGGTGTTCCAGAAGCATGCACATAAAGAAAAATGAGAGTGCTTGAAAAAAAAAGTACTATATGAAAAAAAATGAAAGAGAGAAACTGGGTGAGTGTGTGTAAGCAGGGACAAAGGTATGTTTTGGAAGAAAAAAAAAAAGAAAAAAGGATGATGGTGTGAAAAAAAATATTTTTTGAGAAAAACGAAAACATTTTTGAACATTTATTTAATTTTTTGTTGTTTTGTTAAAAAAAAAAAAAAAAGAAAGAAGGAAAATGGACTGTGTCTGAAACTTTAAAAAAAAAAAAAAGAAAAAAAAGAGACTGATAATGAGGAGCAGTTGCATCGCTCCCATATTTATAGACTTGCTCGGAGTATTTTGTGACTATTTTGTCACCTTGTGTTAATTAATTTTGTGTTAATTTCTTTTCTTCTTTGAGAGAGAGGGTGGAAACACCCCTCTCTTGAATTTATTATTATGCCAACCATGCTTCAATCATTTTTCGGGCGCCATTGATGTTTGTGGAGAGGAGGAGAATATCCTGGGGGATCAAAATAATTTTTGGTGGTCATGGCGTGCCGACATAATGAAGCATCGTGTCATGTGTTTTTTGTTTTGTTTATTGTAATTTATTGACATAAATGACAAGATCCGTTGGGGGAGGTAATGTGACACGATAACTAGATATATATGTATTTTATTATAATAGATTAAAATAGAAAATAGATTAGAATAGAAAATAGTTTAAAAACATATCTAACAAAAGTGAAAAAAAAGACTCTTTGAAATTTCAGACTTACAGTCGCCGGTGTTTGTCACCGGTGGTCTAACCCGGTCCAAAGGCTGACCTTACTGTATCTTGACCTCACATTAAGCCTTTTCCGGCGGAAGCCTTATTAAGATAAACAAAGATAACTGAAATTTCAGACTTACAGTCGCCGGTGTTTGTCACCGGTGGTCTAACCCGGTCAAAGGCTGACCTTACTGTGACGACCTCACATTAAGCCTTTCCGGCGGAAGCCTTATTAAGATAAACAAAAAAAAGATAACTGAAATTTCAGACTTACAGTCGCCGGTGTTTGTCACCGGTGGTCTAACGGTCAAGGCTGACCTTACTGTATCTTGACCTCACATTAAACTTTTCCGGCGGAAGCCTTATTAAGATAAACAAAAAAAGATACTTGAAATTTCAGACTTACAGTCGCCGGTGTTTGTCACCGGTGAATTAAACGTTTTCGGATTTCCTTGTTTCAGGTCGATTTTTAGATAAATTCAGGTGTTTTTTCCGAGTTGAGCAGTTAAGTTAAAGACGAGAGAAGTGAAAGGAGTCAGCCGGGTGCGAGCTTGAAGGAAGTATCTCTCCTCGTCTTGTCTTGTCTTCGTCCAGTTTGGGTTTGTTGATCTCCATTAATTGGAGTTAGAGCTGCGTGTCACATTCGCCTGCCCCAGCAGACAAGGCTAACTCTAGAGAAACGAATAAAGCCTTCTTTTCCACTCATCCAAAATCTTGGAAGTTCGTTCCTTACAGTCAATCTTGTACCCCCAGCTGTCCGACCGACATTTTCTACAAATTCCGGCAACAACACAGCGTGGGCGGTAACTGCAGCCCGGAGAAATTCTTAGGACGGACCGTTGAGGTGTACAGCCATACGTGATGATAAGACGTGTCAAGTCTTTTGAGACATGAATGACTGGAAGAAAATTTTGTTGGAGAGTTGCCATGACTTTCTGTGGTAGACCTGGGGTTGCCTACCAAGGCTAAAAGAACCCAATTTGTCATGCGGTTTAACCCATAGCTGGAGGAAGATCCGATGGTTTAATACTTTCTCAAGGGTGTTTGCGAGTAAGTAATTGTTACGGTTAATTAGAGTTTGAACTAGGCTTTCCGATTTCTCGTTCCTAGCTGATATCCACTTCACCAGAATAAATAATGTACAGTGATAAAATAATTCACTTTTAATTATGGCCATTAAATATTGACTCATTTATCTGGTTTTGCTGTCTCTTTTAAATTGAGATTGAATTTATTATTTTAAATTAAGTTATTCAGAGAAGGAACAACTGTAAATGTTTTTCATAAAACAATGAATACATCAACATTAGTAACGATAACGCTAAAAGGGGAATCTCATGATTAAACATAGAATTATGCAATTTTCCAACTAACTCATATTAAACATATCTATTGTATACGTGCACTAAGTGGAAGGAAATGTAAAAATATTCATATATTTTTTTACTGCCAAAATTATTTCGTTTCCGAATCCAGAAAATTCCCGCAAAATAACGTCACAAATTAATCTCTGGTGTTGAGGATAGATGATGTTGCAAAGCAAATTGCCAATAAGAAGACAAGTAGAATGCTAACTTTAAAAAAGCAAGGTTCAGATACATGTTTGAAAATAGGCTAAGTTTATGGAAAAAATAACCTTGTCAGCATACATACATATCGATAAACTTCCAAGATGCTATGTACACACTCAGATTTCATTTAATTGGACTACGACAGAAATAGAATAATATAGATTAATAAGAAACTTGAAGAATTGAATTAATACGAAAACATTTTATATATATATATATATATATATATATATATATATATATATATATATATATATATATATACATTTAGTGTAAGAATTGACTAGCCCAGAGGACATCATTGATTTTGTGATTTTATTACTTATAAAATAAGGCATATACTACATTGGAGTGTCAAAAACTGCATGGCTCTAAATCAATAAATAGCCCCTAACCAAAAATAAGTTAGAATTTGCTTTTTAATTTCTTCTTATCGAAGCAGATAGTGTTAAAACATTCGTAGGAAATAAGAAGAATGAACTCGTTGCAACTTAGCAGGTTAACGTTTTCAGATGACATGAAGTGAAACGATTTTGTTGAATCAACTGTTAGATTATCTGCTAAGAATGTTGACTCACTGTGTCGTGCTAGACAATGTTTTTCGACAAAATATATCTTGCACATTTATAGTTCCATGCATTAGATTTTGCTGTCACGTCTGGTTTAGAACTTCTGTTACGCATTTAGATATCTAAGATAAAATAAAGAAATACAGCCTGCCATAATATTGCTCCTAACATAGAATCTTGTTTGAACATAGCTTCCTTATGCTTTTTCAGTAAATATTCTCATGATAATTGTTCCGGATCTACATTGTGGTACAGTGGCTTTCATCGGCTCAGAACGAAAATCGGGGACCCGAGTTCGAATTCCGATTGAATTCCTTGCATTTACTTACGAGCAAATACCCTTAGGAAAGATTAATCCCTCTCTTGCCTCCAGTTATGGATTAAATAGCATGACAGATTGGGTTCTATAGCCTTGGCTAGCAACCATTCTACCAGAGAATATAATGACAACCTACTGTGGGATAAACTTCTGCCCAGTCAGTCAGGTCTTTCGAGACATGATCGCCTAAGCGCATATCACGTAAGACACTTAACTGACTGACAGAATTGTTCCGATAGCTTTACTAAACACAGTACAAGATACGCAACACGGTTATCCAATTTAAATTGCAAATAGCTAGATGTAAGTTCTATGCTAACATTTTCTTCTCTAGAACTTCTCACTTCTGGAACTCTATTCCGGTGGCTTACTTTCTAGTGAACTTTGTTCTACAGGAATTTAAATGAAATATCAGTCATTATCTTCTTGTTAATTTCTATTTTTTATTATACTCTAATAATTTGCGTCTAGGGGAGTTGTTGTCTTGTTAGAAATTAAAGGATTCAAAGTGTTCAGACAATAAACCATATTAGAATTCTTATCACTAATAAATTACTAAAAATTAGTTCATAATAACAAACTATTTTTTGTGTTATATTTTAAATTAAATAAGATACTAATCAAAATATATTAATTAAAAGATTTATTGAATTTTTCTGTGAATAACGTTGCAAACTCTGACAAGCTATAATAAAGAAAACAAAATAGTAATCTTTAATTTAAATTGAATAAGCACGCAATATTATTGATTATGATTTTGCGTTTTTAGTTTCCTTGTCTGAGCAATGAAATGGAGCAAAAAACCTTAATAATAATAGGATTTCAATTGAAGACTATCCTTTACACCAAATGAAAATTCTCAAAACTGTATCTGACTCTTGTTTGATATCATTCCTTTAAATATAACCTTTTATTAATGTCTTTGTTTATTAATTTGTTCTAGAATATTATCAAAATAAACAACAGCTGAAGGCTTTTATTAGAGGTTCAGCGTTTCATAAACGGACATATACAATTTTGCCTCTACTGCGAGTGGGTTCTTACAGTAAATACAACCAAACCAGCGCTGGCGAAAATCTGAGTTAGCAATGACCACCCAAGATGTATTTTGGGTTCTTGACTTCTTTGTTCTGTAAATTACATTGGGTTTCAGTAAATAGAACTAAGACAAGACCAGACTTTCAGACGAAATAACTAAGAGACTTTTTACCTAGAACTGTGTCTCAACTGAGTGACGTTCACATGACTCTCTCTTTGGTCTCTAACAATTTTAAAGTTTGACCCTCAGTAGATGACGAGATCCTAATCATTGTCTTGTAGAAATGTAACCCTGAACTCTTCCCTGTCCTCTCCAAAACTCTACACAATTAATGCCTTTCTGCTTCTTGCTTCCCTGCCTGTTGGAAATCCTCCTCTGACCCTTATAATTATCGCCCTATTAGCCTCGTACCAATTTTTGGCAAGGCGTTCAAGTTATTATTATTGCTGAACTAGCTAAGCATCTCACAGCTCGTAACCTTTTCTCCGATAAACAGTATTGTTTCCACTTCACCATGTCTTCTGCTGATATGTTAACGACCTTCACAGAATATATACACCAGGCTCTCGATAAGAACAGCGAGGCTGGAGCTGTTGCTTCTGTCTAAGAAATTTGACAGAATCTGGCTAGCCTTCTATGCAAGCAACATGGCTGTATTTATGTGGACGATTGTTTGACCTAATCCAATCTTTCCTTTCATAATACCGGTAGTATTCAATCAGCATGTTTCCAGATACTATCATCCGAACTGGTGTCCTCAAGACCATATTCTAGGTCCTACGCTTTCAGATCTTCATTAACGATCTCTCTGGCTCAATCAGATCCCAACTCGGCATCGATACTGACGACATTTTGCTCCCACCTTGATAAAAAATCTGCCGAGGCAGACAAAGCAAACTTCGCTGCCTATCCTGAAACGGATTTAGTCTGTGGATGACTGGTGTTAAGAAATGTCGTAAATTTTAATGCTTCTAAAACGAAGCTGCTATCCTTTAACCACCATACACAATCGCTCTTACACCCCATCCAAAATGGATGAGGCTAGTCTCCCTGAAAAGCAAAACACTGCGCATCTTCGGGCGAAATCAGCCGACCCGAAGTGGAATGACTACATTGAATTCATAGCTAAATCTGCTGGTGGGATTGATGGTTCCCTTGCAGGGCAGGACATTTCTCGTCTAAATCCATCTTGCAAATATATAAATATACCATGCGCCCGTGTATTAAATACTGCTGTCACATCTGGTCGGATGCCCTTGATATTCATCTCAGGCTTCGACAAAATCCAATGAAGAATCTGTAATGTTATTGATTCCGACCTGGTAGCTCAACTTCAGTCACTTTCTCGCCGACGTATGCGGTTTCCATCTGTCTCTTTTACGAAGCCGCAGCTTTGAGGTTCTGATGAGCTTAGCTATCTGGTGCCTCTGCATAGATTTAATCGAACCACAAGACTGGCCGCGGCTAGGTCTAACCTATTGACAGTGAAACCAATCAAATGTAAATGCACTTCTACTTACAGCTTCTTTGCTCGCACTTTCCCGCCTGTACATAACATTCCCATCCGTATACTTCCTTTTCTGACAGCTACAATATACAATAACTTAAATGCAAAGTCTAGCTGTCATCTCTTATATGTTTGACTCCCATCCTTTCCCTGACAACCCTTGTATCATGTTTTTCTTCACTCTCATGCAGCCCTCTTCACAACTATATTCTTGTTCTTTTTATTCATTCTCTGACTCCTCTGTAAATTGTTCCTCGTTCTCATTATTCACTTCTTATGTAACTTCATGAGTACCATCAGTAGCAGTTCTGCCTTTCTTAGGGTTAAATTAGTAGGCAAAAAAGTGTTAACTGAGCAAAATATAATATCATTGTGATACGGCATGCAATTATCTCGCTTTATACCGACAAAAATGGCTAATCTGAGGGTCAGCTGACAAGCAATATGTACAGACAGGGCAGTTGAAGATTTCCTCCCGAAGGAGAGAGAGGTGGTAGTCTGTGCTCTTTAGACATTTACGGAAGCAGAATAGTATTCATAATATTAAACGAGTGAAAGCAATAAATTCTAAATAAGGAATCTAAAAATATCAAACAAAGACAGATGAGACTAGCCGGGGACTATTACTAATGTGATCATCTATATATTCATCCATTTACCTTACCACTTTTTTTAACTATGTTTTCAGTTTTTTAGACTCTCTCCATATATATATATATATATATATATATATATGTGAGTGTGTGTGTGTGTGTATATACTAGGTGCGATGGATGAATTGTCGTCTAAATTACGCAAGAATATAAATAATGCTGGCATCTCATTTTAACAAATATATTTAACAAATTACACAAAAATATCCTTAAATGCAAATAGTAAATTTATTCAATAAATTTGCTATTGGATTCAACCACATTTTATAGACAACTTCAGAATCTCCTGCAAATATTCTAGAAGGTATCCTTGTTTAAGTTGCTGAATGCAGCCATGATCCTTGCCTTTGGTTAATCTTTCGTGTTAAAGAAGTTTTAATGGTCTCGCTCAACTGCACCCCACACATGTCGTGCGTGGGTTGTCGTCTGGAGACTGATGTAGCTAGATGTAAGCGGTAGTATCTTCACAGAAATTATATGTCAGGCATGACTTGGTACTCCTGCTTGTGTAGCATGGTACAGAATTGTCAGGCGTAAAGCTTTTTCAGCAGCCACCATTTGACTTATGGCAACAATATTTCGACAAGATACTTCATGTTGAATCTGAGGCCCTGTGGGAAGGTGAATGGCGGTATAACGTTAGCATCACTATTGATCGCTCTAGTGCGATAAAGAATTTTTAATATAGGTTTTTCGATTGTTTCCATAGGACTTCCTTGATTATTGTTGTCATTTCTAGTACTTAGTTGTATTTTAACATTCACACTATATATTTTCACATACACAAATTTTGTTAGGTTTTCTGTGAGCTTCTTCACGTTACGATGTGTACAATTTTTTTTTCTTGTGAAAACTTTTCCTTACTTTAGGTTTATACTATGACATTTGTGCCCTGTTTTTCAAATTTCTAGCACTTTAAATACTTAAAAAAAAAACTCGGTGATGTAAATTTCTACATCTGAAATACGGGTTTATTTTTTTTCCGTTTTTTTTTTACTTGTATATATGCGCATTCTTTTTCTTTAATTTCCTCTATATCGCTTCCCGCTTATGGCGACATCACATTGAATACACCGGTTCTCGCTCGATTACCGAAGTTAACCAACCGAGACATGTCGAAAGTACTTAGATGGGTGACCGCTTGAGAATAGCAGGTGCTGTAAGCGTTTAGTGACGGATGTGCGTTGTGATGCAGTGGATATTGGCTCGGAAAGAGAAATCGGGGATGCCGAGTTCAAATTCTAGTTGGGAATACTCTGCATTCACTTAAGCACTTTTACCCTTGAGAAAGGCATTAATTCGTCCCTTCCCTCCAGCTATGGATTAAATAACAGGGTAGGACTTGGGAACCCTGCCCTTAAAAACAAATCCCAATGAATATTGGTACACGAAAAGAAAAAATTATTACTAGACACAAAACTTATATAAAAACAACAATACATTTTTGAAAGAAAAGGGTATTACCAGCAATAAATAAATAAAATTTAGTTGGCAATAAATGATCCACTAGAGGTTGATATACCATAAAACAACCAACTAAATTTTTTTACTTCTCCATGATTTTAGGATCTACTGATATAAATCCTATACTTTTTGTAAGTTTTAGTTTTATATTCTGTTCCAGGTTCGTTAGGTCTCTAGCACCTATAACTGCATCATTTTCACCATTAAAATTGAACGCGAATTAATTCTAAACATATCAGAGTAAGCTCGTTTAATTAGAATCGTTCACATGCCTTATTAATGATTCTAGCATATGTGATTCGTCTCATTTTTTCACCAGATCTATACACTTTCAAACGAACATAAGGAACTCATATTTAAACTTACATTTACAAGATCAAAAGAAGAGAATTTAAAGTGATAACAAAAATAAGTTTAAGATTTAATGAAATAGACTAAAGATGTAACGGAAAGGAAAATTAAGAATAAGTAAAACAATCATAGAAAAAGAGAAATTAGGAATCAAAGAAAAGACGTTAAAAAGAAAAAGAAAAAAGTATAAGATCAAAAGAAAAGATACGAAAGAAGTAATGAAAAAGTTTAAGAATCCAAGAAATCAAAGAAATAAGCATAGAAAGAAGTTTGAGAATTAAAAAAAGAAACTATTAAAAGAAGAAAAGAACTTTAAGAATCACAGAAACAAAGCTAAAAAGCAAAAAATATTAAAATTAAAGTAAACGAAAAGAGAAAGCGTCAAAGCAAAGCATTTTAAGAATAAAGAAATGAATTAAAAGAGGCAAAGAAGCAAGAAAATAAACCTCAGTATAAAGAAATATTAACAATCAAATAAAACAAGTTAAACATTGAAAATCTGAAGTTTAGAATAGAAAGAAAGTTTAAGGATCAAATATAATTATTTAAATAAGAAAAATAATTTAAGAATAATTAAGAAGGGAAAAACGAAGAAAAGGTTTAAGATTTAAAGACATTAATTTGAAGAAACAAAGAAAAGTATAAAAAAAAAGAAGCTGAATTGACAAAGAAAAACGATTTAAGAATAAAAATGAAGCTATTTATGAAAAATCAATTTAAAAATAAAAGAAAAGAAGCCTAGGATATTGGGAAAATGAATTTAAAAAGCAAATAAAAGAAACTAAAGGAAAAAAAACACGTTTAAGAAGAAAAGAAACAGGATAAAATAGCAAAAAAAAAAAATAGCTTAAAAACCAAAGGAAAGTATTTAAATGCTAATGCTAAATAGTTTTACAAATAAAAGTGAACAGAAAATAAAAAGGCTGTTCAAGGAAAAAATCGTTAAAATTAAAAAGATAAAAGAATCAAGTTTAGGAATCACAGAAAAAGAAGGTTAAAGACGTTCAAAAAGTAGTTTATGTATCAAAGAAATGTAGCTAGAATGGCAAAGAAATAACAAGAATAGAAGAAAAGAAGCTAAAAAGAAGAAAATACCATTAGTTTAATAATCAAATGAATGAAGTTAAAGAAGCAATGAAAAAGAAGTTGAAAAAAAATCAAAAGAAAAAATGAAAGAAGCAAATAAATTAATTTTAAAAACCAAATAAAAAAGAAGCTAATAAAACAAAAGAAGAAGAAGTTTAAGAATAAAAGAAAAGCTAAAAAATTAAATTATTTTAAGAATTAAACGAACGATTCTGAAGAAAAAGAAAAAATGTTTAAAAATCAAAGAAAAAAGCTATAAATCAAATAAAAAAATAAGTATTAATCAGTGACAAGAAGTTAAAAGAGGCAAAAGAAAAAAAATTAAGATAACATTTAAACGATAAGAAGCTAATGAAGCAAAGCAAAATTACTTTAAGAACAAAAAAAGAAGCTAAAAAGAAAGAAAAGAAAAAGAAATTTAAAAAATTCAAAAAAAGAAAAATGTTTAAAATAGGAAAGTAACTTAAACGAAGTTTATTAATCAAAGAAATGAAGGTAAAAAAGAAACAGCAAAAGCTGTTTAAGAATGAAAGAAAAAAGCTAAAGTATCCAAGAAAAAGAAGTTTAAGAATCAGGAAAGTGAACAAAAGACATGAGGATGTTGTTTAAAAACCAAAGAAGAGCAAGAAGGATGAAAAAAATAGAAACATGTTTAAGAATCAACGAAAGAAAAGCTAAAAATAGAAAAACAAATTGTTTTATTATCATAAAAACAGCTAAAAACAAAGAAAAGCGTTTAAATAATGAAAGGAAATAAGGTAAGGCTTCAAATATATGAAGGTAGAGAGTCAAAAGTAAAATACTTTTATCAATAAAGCTAAAGGGCAAAGAAAATAAGTGTAAGATTCAAACAAAAGAAGCAAAAAAAAGAAGCTATACAAGGGGGAAAATTAATTAAAGTATCAAAGAAACGAAATTGAATAGAACAAGAAAAGGGTTTTAGAATAAAAAAAAAGATTCTAATGATTATAAGAAAAAGGTAAACAAGGCTTCTTGGCTTACTTCTTTTGATTTTTTGCTTTGCTTTTTTCTTTAATTCTTCAATGTTTTTCTTTGTATCATTTGCTTAAGAAATTAATGAATTGTTATATTGAGGAGTTAAATAGAGCAAAAGCAAAAATATGTTTAAGAGTAAATAAAACACATGAAGCAAAAGAAAAAGAAGTTCATGAATAAAAAATAAAGCTAAAGAAGTAAAAAAAGAAAGAAGTTTAAGAGAATCAAAGAAAAAAGCCAAAGATGCAAAGAAAGAAGTTAAACAAGAGAAAAAAGTAAAAATATCAAAGGAAAAAACATGAAGAGGTAAAGAAAAGATGTTTAAAAACACAAACAAGGTTCTAAAAATTCAAAGAAGCTAAACATGAAAGAAGAAGCTAATAAACTGATGCAATGAAGTTAAAGAGGAAGGAAACATATGTTTTAAGAATAGAAAATGACTATAAAAAAGACGAAATAAGTTTTAAAATCAAAGAAAAAAGCCAAGAAGCAAAGAAATTAAGTTTAAAGAATCAAAGAAAAGAAACTGAAGAAGTAAGAAAAACTGAACAAGGAAAGGAAGAATTTAAAGTATCAAAAAATTGAAGTTAAAAAGACAAAGAATAAAGATTAAAGAAGCAACGAGGAGATAACTGCAATTAATTATCTTCTCATAAGTCAGATTCATTGTTAATAATTTCCTTCCAAAAGATGATAAGACATGAGCCAAAAGAAGGTGATTTTATTGAATATAATGAATGGAATATGTTAGCAACAAGTGAGGTATATAGAGTTGAAACAAAAAAAGGCATACAATTGTGTCAGAAAGAGACAGCAAAAAGTCTTTGGACTCGTTTGGAAGTTGAACTTGGAGAAATTGATCTTCAAAAGACCTAGTTTTTTCAAAGAATAACAAGAATCACATAATTCGTTCTATATATTAACTTTGTATAAATCTATAGTAGTCAATGATATATATACGGATAGTAAAGAAAGAGGCATTATTTGATATAAAAGATAGGTAGTTGTAGAGATAGGAAGCTGTGAGAGCCATGGTTGCCAATATCTGAACAAAATCGTCGCATAAATGTTGAAATATGTTGCCATTAAAATCAAATGTTCTTCATATCTATTATTAATTTTATTAAATTATCAGGATCCTCATCAACATGGTGTAAAAATTCAGTTTTTAGTGCAATTTTAACTGTGGGAAATATTTGCAGGATATTGTAGATAAAAAATAGAAATTTAAGATTCTCCATTGAAAAGGAAAACGCTTTTAAAATAATTTTAGTCTCAAGATCTTATTGCCGTTGAGAAAATCGAACACGTAAGCGCATTTCATTGAACGAACAGGGAAGTGGCAGGTTTGCACAATTACTGGAAAAGATAAAATATTCCTATGTCTTTTACCTGAAAGAGAAAGAAGGAATGCTAGGAATATTTATTTTTGAAAACTGATTCTTTTTTCTGATGTTAAAACCTTTATCAAAGAATTGTGACATAGTTATCAAGATATTGAAAAAGTTAAAAAATGAAGCTGCTGCATTGTTGGCTATTTTTTTAACAGAATGCACATGGTTGAAACATAAGAATGAAATCCCTGCGTTCCGATTAAGGTTATGGAGAAATGATAAAACACTCTTGGATATTGGAAGCAAATGTGTATTAACTTCAGTAACTTCCGCTGCTAAAATAAAAAAAATTAAAAGAATTTCTTTTGGAAATTATGGATACCCATTCCCTTTAGCATGCCAATGATGTTAATCTTTCTTCTTAAATCCAAAAGTGATTTGTTCAGTTCTTTATTGTCGATAAAGTGGAAATGTCAAACTTGCAACAGGAACTCAGCTCTAAAATATCCAATTTCACGTAAAAAAAAAATATAAATAGTCAAATGAACTTAGAAATAACTTGCTCTTGAAGTAGCAGATAAAAAAAGAAAGAACGATAATAAAATAACTTTATGCAAGCATTATCACTTCCAGATTTAACCTAAATATATAGAGAAGAATAAAGACGATTATATTAATATATTATTGATAGCAGTGTGCTTTGTGGTTCTAAATTTGTATTCTTTCTTAATATTCAGCACTGAGCATCATGCTTACTAATTATCTAATATTCAATAAATGATGAAATTTTCTAATACATTTTTAGTTATAAGAAAAATATATTTGCTTGGAAAGTTTCGAAAATATATTTAAAAGTTATTCAGTCAAGAAACTTCTTAAGTTTTTCTTAATTTTGATAAGTTATGTAAAAATATTTTTTGGTGGAAAAATAATTGTTTATAATTTCTTCTTCTCTTGATTGTGAAAATTTTTGTATGATGCTTCATGCTTTTCGTTTTTAATCACTTCACCTAAAGCAATGTAGCGTCACCGCTACTGTGCTCAGGGGGTTACATGGAAAGAAGTGATGAGAAAAGAGGGATAGGTTATAGGAGGTGTCAGGAAGTGGGTAAGAGAAAGGTGCAAATACTGGTGTGATGAGAATTAGGTAGATGGAGAAATGAGCATGAGAGAAAGGATGCGAGTCTAGTGAGATAGGAGATGACTCCTGGCCTTACATTTCAATTCTTAGAGATTGTAGCTGTCGGAGAAGCAAATATATAGAAGGGGAGATTCCACAGGCGGCCTTAATCCAATTTTGAATATTATTTTATTATTCATACAAATCTACCAAAATATATACAACGACAAGTGTAAAAAAGAATACAACTGAGTAGAAGGTTAACTTTCCCAACAAGAGACCCGGGTTCGAATCTCACGATTATTGATTTGTCAGGGAGATGAATATTAAAAACGGTCTAATTAGAAAGCTCTGTGCATCGTTAGAGACAGCCTGAAAACTTTAACACGGATTGATCCATGTGAAATTGGATTGATGAAACAGTTTGGAAGCGGTAGATATTTGAGTTAGCAGGAAGTCAGAAATCACTGGGGACAGAAGGTTTGGGCATGCTAGCTTTTTACAAAAGTTTGATCAAGGCAGATTTTGTGAACAGAATAGTTGCAGTAATAATCACGGGCTGGTTCTTTGAAAGAAACAAATTGGATTAGCAGACGAGTATACGAGAAAAACAGTAACTAGTCATTTTTAATTAAAAATAAAACGATGATTTTCTTGTCTATCAAAAAACAGACGTCTGATCTGAGATTTTGAATACACGGAGTTTGAAAAGAGAGCATGACTTACTGCTTTGCGCAAGCTCTGGAAACTTCAAGAGGAATATTTCACGGTGATTGGGTGTCAATCTGAGAACAGTCAGTGCATAAGATTCCGAAACAGGTAGAGAATATATCCAGTCGACATAATCGCATTTGGATTGATCACTAGTAATGGCGGTGTTACGCACTCCATTAATCTTACCATAGTCTCGAACTCAACATGGATGGTTACAAAAAGTAGCTTGTAGAGGCAGTCCTGGCCTGGGTCAAGATAGTGGCGGATGGAAGTCTCTATATTTAGTAACAAGACTCTGCAACATACCACAGAAGAAAGTACCCGGCAATGACTGTCAGACCTGTCTTCGACCATATAAACGCTTATCTGACTGCCTAACTCGCCAGACTGCAACCCACTTGTATATTGTGGGATGCAGTTGAGCGAAAAGACCATTGAAACTCATTTTTAAACCATCTGGAAGAGGAGACCGTCCAGAATTTTCAGCAATTGAAAAGATTCTAGAGACTGTAACTGAAGCTAATGGCAGTTACATTGAATAAGAAGATTTACTCGTTCTTATTTCAAGGTATTTTTTGTGAAATGTTGTTAAACACATCTCATTAGGAGTTGTCTCTAGCTATCTGCATCAATTTAGACGATATTTTATCTCTCGCACCTATGTATTAACGAAAAATAATATTAGAAATAATACACACACACACACACACACACACACACACATATATATATATATATACATATATATATATATATATATATGGAGAGAGTAAGAGTGAGAGAGTGAGTGAGCGAGAGAAAAGAGAGTGGATCAGTAATGTTTTCTCATTTATTTTTCGACATGTTCAAATTTCAATGAGGTATTTGTTTAATATTGAAATGCTATCCGGCACCCAGAAGAGATTCAGACTCATTGCTGATTTTATGCTGATCGAAATAACTCAGTTTATTATATATATATATATATATATATATATACATATATATATATATATATATATATATATATATATATATATATATATGTGTGTGTGTGTGTGTGTGTGTGTGTGTTTAAATTTCCTTTCTATATTTAACGGAGAGAGTGTATAGTGATATAGCCTTCCATACATGCACACAATCATATGAATCGTTACTGTAATTATGTATCATCGACCTAATCTACCTAATGTATACATCAGATACGACTACCTTATATGTCTTTCTAATCTACATAATTTATCTATCTACCTAAATTCATGTATTCTATCAGTCAGACTTATGTATGTATGTATCTGTGTGTGTATGTATATGTGTATGTATGTGTATGTATGTAGCTATCTATCTAACCTCTATTTCTATCTATCTTTGCATATCTATGTCAAATAAAAGATTGGTGGCATTTCTAACAATTACATTTATACTTTTTATCAGATCTAAAAAAAAGAAAGGGTTAAAGAATTTAAGCAAAATTTCAAAATTAATAAAACGATAGCGAAAAGAAATTGTGAGAGTTTATCAAGTTAAAGCTGCACGAGGCCCAACTCTACTCATATTTAATCAAGCGATGCATCATCTATTCATTCAAGTTTCCATCCACTAATACAGATAATCGTACACATAAAAATTTCGTCTCTTGTATTTTAGCAGAATAACGTTTATGATGAAAAGGAAACCTAGAAGTTCTAAAATACTTTGCCATAGCCTTCATCAATCCATAAAAAGGTATGATAAATACAAGAGATTTTTTCAACGTACCTTTATTCTAAAACAGGCAAGATATGCAACAGAGAGAAAGTAGAATTTTTTTCAAAAGTACACTATCAATAAAGTGTCTCTTGTCCTTTCTAAACCAGATTCTGAATTGCATTTATCTGCATCCGCCTTAACTCGACTGCCTATTTTCAATATTACCGCGTCTCATTTCAGGATGTGAGTTTCTATATCTATGCATGTCTCTGAACTGAGACTTTTGGTGAGTTGTGTGACATGGAAAAACCTGGTTTTCTAAAGAATAATGAAAAACGCCTATTTAAAATGAAAGAAAACTTGGTTCATTCAGTCTCAGCTACAACGTTGAATTGGAACCTTCCACGTTAAGATGCTGCCTCTTCTGATGCCAAAATCAGTCAATTTCTTTCAATTTCTCCAAATTTCTTGACAGAGGAAAAACCTCTTTGTGCTTACTGAAAAATGGGGGTTGATTAAGCCAGAGAACTGTCGTTATGGTATTCAAGAAAAAGTAGCAGTCAACTCTAGCAGGGTAAGAAATTCTCGAGTCAGAATGTCTTCTCTGCTACAATTTGTTTCAAAAAGCGTAGTGGGATTTTACCAAGAATGGGATTAAAGTACCTGTTAATTTACAGTCAATAATTCCGAGTTAACTCTATGAGGATTTAAACTGACTATTCTTGAGAATGCCTAGGAGACTGGTGTTTCTGTCTTATGGTTTGCTTTTTAATTTAACATTGGCTGTATTAGTCATTGTTATATTTTACAGCAGGCGTACTAAAGATGTAAAACGACTCCACAAATAGTCAGTGGATATTTTTGGTCATTTAAGTTAAAACGAGCCACATTCATTACTATACAGAAAAATGTATAGTGAGAAGTTTAAATATTTTTGTCGCTTCTTTAACTTAGAATTTGATTCAGTACAACTGGAAATGAATGCGTTCAAGTTCATTAGCAACTTTCGAAGTGTAAAATACCATGCCACAAATCTATGACATTGCTGAGATGAGACAAACTCTTCCTTTAGTTCTGTCTGCTTGTGTTCACATTTAAGTGATAGCTCTGAGCTGCACAGGCTTTCAGTACAATAGCGCCCTCATCTGCCAGACACTGTTGTCCTGCACGCGTGATTCGTGCAAGGAAGCCAATGTGAAAAACATTTCCTTCGTCCGAATTTGGCATTAACCGACCTTTCAGTAACTGAATTTTTTGGCATTTTCAAAACTGCTTTAAATTTTAAGCAAATTTTCTTAATCACTCATCTATTATGCATCTTTCAAACCAATTTATAACAAATTAAATTGTTTTCCATCTTGTTTTCATCCTGTAGCTTACACGTCGAACACACAGAAATTTTTGTTACCTAAAAAATTGATGATACCAAAAACAATACTTGCAATTATCAAAAACCGATTGGGTGTCCAGATGAAAGAATTGCCCTCGTGTGATATATGTCTAGTAGTCTCTTTTGACTGAGAAATTAGTTGAGCACTTTGCTCACTTTACATGACATCCTATTTTAGTGCATCAGGGGCTACTACAGCTTGGCTGAACAGAAACCCCTTCCAGTGCCTTAAAAGTTACAAAAACATATCTGAAATTCCACTTCTTGAGAATATGGCTTCCTTACCTTTTTGCTTGCCGGTATGTATTCTCGGCAATCTTTACTATTTTAAACCTGATTTCTTTGGAAATATTTCCCCATTATCTAAATCCGTGGATGAAAGCAGAATTTTACTGAACAATTTTTATGCCATTATGTTGAGCGGTGGTATATTTTGTAAATGTTTGCAATTAAATTTTCGTAACTGTGGAAAAAAATTACTTGACCGAATAATTTTGTGGGGTTACCGTTGATTTTTCCATCTGATTAGATTCAGAATCTTTCCTACGGAATGTACTGTCTAAAAAATAAGATGACACCCTTTAAAATGTGAACATTTAAATTAACTCCATGTCCTAGACAGACGAAATTAAATGAGCCTCATATTTATTTAAAAAGATTTATCAAAATTAGAAAAAATGAGATATAATTTTATAACTAATTTCACACAGCTTCATAGATATTCAATATGTTCATCACTTGTGTCAGACACACGTGAAGTTGAGTAATCTCTTGAGTCTGTCAATTACGCAGTAGTATGTCCTGCATAGCATTCTCTAATGCCTCAGTGATTCTCTACCTAATTTTCTCTAAGCGGTGGATATAGACCATTCTTTTCACGTATCCTATAAAACAAATAAACAATTGTCAAGTTTTTGAGTTCATTCACATTTAGAAAATTCCATCTGTTCCCAACACGGTAAAACTAACCACAATATAACAACGCAGTCCTATGAGGTGAAATCTTCTTGTTGACTTTTTGAAACAGCAGTATGAATTTCTCTTCACCAATTTTGTCCCGCGGTGCAAAACTGACAGGAGAAATGTGTGGCCACCAAGGTAGACTACGTTGAAAGATTATTTGGTCTACACGAAAGTATCTTGTTCGTCCTCTGAATATTTCATCCTATTATTGTACATTGTCGGAAAATAAAATGTAATACTCTAAATATATCTATCAAATTATTACGGCTTTGAATAATTTCTCGCTGTTCTACACAAAATGTCATTTCCACATCTTCATGTGTAAAAGTTTCACATGTACTATAAGTAAGCAAGTACTATAAGCAAGAAATTCAGTATATGTTATTTTGACGAAGTGTAAACAATTTGGTTTTCCATTTTAGCATAAATATTTCGGATTAAATTATGTTCCAAAACTCTATTTGTGAAGTTTTTATTGAAATACCTTACTCAAAAAATTCTGCAGCAGAGGCACAAAGAATTCTTGTTGGGGAGTATACGCGTATCCTACCGGTTAGAAACAACGACAAGAGATTGGTTTAGACGCTTCAAAAATAATGATTTTGACGTTAAAGATAAAGAACATTCTGGCGCACTAAAAAAACTGAAGACAAAGAACTGAAGGCGTTCCTTCATGAAGACTGATGTCAGTCTCAGGCTAAACTTGCAAGTCATTCGGAACCTGGTCATGCACCAACTTTGGCAGCAAAGCCAAATAGCCATGATTTGAAGACTTTGTGCTCTAAATTTGGTGGGATCAGCTGGAGTGAATTTTATTATGAGTTGCTCAAACCGGCCAAAAACTTCACGAGAGATCGCGGTTCACTATAATTGATGCTTTTGAGCCGAGTATTAAAGAAAATAGCTGCTGTACGAGCAGAAACACGTAAAGTGATATTTCAACATAACAACGCTAGGCCACATGTTGCAAAACGGATGCATGCTGCTTTTAGAAATGCTTAACTAGGAAGAACTATCTCATCCGCCGTATTCACCGAACCACCCTGCCTGATTATCACTTGTTACGATCGATGGTATATATGTCCTTGCTGTGCAACTAGATGATGCCTAAAAATGGTTCAGTCATGATTAGCATCAAAGACGTTTTCGTCTTTCCCCACGTTTTATTCAAATGTTGCCAGAAACATAGGAAAAGTAGTGCCTAGCGATAGACAATTTTAATGACATGTTTTGCTATGTTGTTTGTAAATAAAACATTACGTTTCTTGAAAATTTAGCGATAACATATTCGAGGTTCAATTATTTGATATTAAAGATACGAGTAATACAGCTACCATAATTATATCTAATGCTTGAATACACCAAAGCACGACAAAATTAAATAAACAGGGAAATATGTGGCGGAGAGGAGATTCCTTCCTCAAAAGCATCGCCTAGTAAATAGGGTGACGCAGTATGTTTATGAAAACAGCACGTTTTTCGGAGAACAACATCCAGTTTTTCAGGTTTTCTGTGCCTAACGTGTAAGTAATTTTGTCACAGACGTCAGAACTCTCAAGAAATTACACACACACACACACACACACACACACACACACACACACACACACACACACACGCACGCACACACACACGGAGAAACAGAGACACTGAGACACATACTGTTCTCCAAAATTGTTATTTGCGAAATACATTTTTTGTTATTTTGAACAAGAAATGTATATTTAATTTTTCGTCATTCGCTTGGAAACGTTCCGGTTGCAAAAGTTTGAGCTAAACATACTGACCGGAACATGATCAAATCGACAGATCAATATCTGTGCAGGCTAAAAAATTAATGAGCATACAAACATTACCCATATAAATATTAATTTATCCTTCTTGAGCATTAAATACTAGTTTGTACTCAATACGTATAATATTGGAAAAGTTAACGACTAGAATATTCCTTCATTCAATCCGCATTTCTTGAATTACAACAAAAGATCTTCGAGATTACGTTTAGTAGGATGATATAGGTGGAAGTTATTTGATAAGGCGCGGTTATGTATTCTATTCACCTTTAAAGTGATAGAATTTAGTAATATTTCCCAAGCGATTTATTAAAAAAAACTAGAATTTTCATTGTGCTTATGTTTATATTATATTTTTATTTACAAACATAACTATTTCCAAGGAATGTTTTTATCAGGCAGTTCAACAGCTGCCATAAGACAGACGTAGTAAAATGAATTTATTTTAAACAGTAAAGAAAGTCTGAATTTTTTCTTTTGCTATCATTTTTAAATAATTTCATTACTCTTTCTACAATAAAATAAATAATTCATTCACTCTTTAAAATAGAAATAAATAATTTCATTACTCTTTCACAATGAAATAATAATTTCATTACTCTTCTAAATGAAATAAATAATTTCATTACTCTTTTTCTAATGAAATAAATAATTTCATTACTCTTTCATAATAAAATAAATAATTTCATTACTCTTTCACAATATGAACCCAACTGCAATCCTTTTTTGTCCCGAAAGACTACCAGACTATGAATTCATCGCACACGATTGGAACGCGTTAGGAATCTTTCAATCCTGCTGAGCGGACTTTTGACTAAAGTAAGCATTGACCCCGGTTAACGAAACAAGCTGCTTAGAATTGAACATAATCCTGAAAGTTTTACTGTAGACTCAAAGGTTTTCAGGTTTTTCTGACTGGATTAAGTCATATATTTCGAGTCAACGAAGACTTTAAAGACGACATAGCGTCACCTTGGTTGTGAAAGCGTCTTCCTTTACATGATATATTTATTTGAATCACATTAATTGATGGTGTTGTAACTTGAGTTTTCTTAAAATATGATTGATGCGATAAGTGTACATTATATTATGCAGCTGTGGTAAGAAATATGATTGATGTGATAGTCATGTTTAGTAGGGGATCGAAATTAAAATTAATAATAAAAAACTCACTGAACAAGAATAACAAAAAGAAACGGGGAATGATACTACTACAAATACCAAAACTACTACTACTACTACTAATAATAATAATAATAACAATAATAAAAAAGAAGAAGAAGAAAAAGAAGTAAAAAATTAATAATAATAAGAAAAATAGCAGAAGAAGGAGGAAGAAGAAAAAAGAATAAAGACTAAGAGGTGAATATAAAAAGAGAACAATGAGTAAATAAAACTACTGATAGAGAAGAAAAAAGAAAAAAACGAAAAAGAAAAAGAGGAAAAGTAGACGAAAAAGTCAGGATACAATGAAAACAACGATTAAATAAATCCAATGGTAAAGAAGAAGTAGAAAAAGCAAAACTGAATAGTGTACATTTGATGCAAGATCGCCCATTAAAATGTGGAGATCCACATTTGCTTTTATGATGGCAATACCTAGAATTTCCTCCCTTTCTTCTTAATTTTGCACCCGATAGCATGGTTAATCTCTGACCTTAACCTTTACTGGGTGACCGCAGGAAGTGCTCCCTGGAAGTGGATGACAAAAACGCTTCTCTCCTAAGAATCAATTTGGTCAGATTTAAAAGTGAAAAAGGGACGAGAATCAAACAATTTATACTCTATCATTTTATTAAATGTGTTCGTTCAGGAATGGACAGGAAATTCTTGCACTGATACTAATTAGTATATAAAAATAAAATAGTATAAATATCATTGAATGTTAAGACTACCAAAGACAGAGCATGTGATGTCAAAAGATATTGTAAGTAAAGTATTAAGCCCGAAGAAAGGAATTAGCTGTAATTTCAATAACAATTAATGAGGAAAGGTCTCAAGAATTGTTAGAGAATTCCAGGCTAGTGCGGGATTTGTAGTAATTAGTCAGAATCTTCTAATTAGCATATTATTGTACCATCGATGAATTGCCCTTTTCTAACATTTGGATATAAGTCCAAAATGTGTGAAGTCAAAACAGACCCGCGGGAATGTTAGTAGTCGATGCACTTCTACAATCGAATTCGAGAGACAAGCTTAGACTACACGCATGAAACACTAAACCAACGAGTAGTATATGCTCCCTTGAAGTCGTTCATTCCGCTATCTCTTAGAAAACTGCCACGTCAGTCTCTCTACTCTAATCAAATTAACGAGTAGATATAAACATCTGGACGCAGTATCGTTGGTAATCCAGTGACAAGACAAGAGCAATAAAAGAATTTAAACTTCAACATTAAACATTATTGAAGGCAGAAGGAAAATCACTTAACATTTGTGAATAACACACAGAACAGGGTCAAAGATTATAAGTTTGCTCTGATATAAGAGAAAAGACGTTGTAAAAAGCAATGGCACTGCATACCCTGAATTGGTACACCACATAAAATATAAATCGAACTTTTTCTTTCTTGTTGTGATTCAGTGAATTTTACCTTACATAGTCATTAAGGCAGTATATCTTAAATATATTTGACAGACACAATTTTATTGTGGAAGTAGAAGAAATAATTTGACTAAAAAAATATATTTCGATGTATTAATAGAAAAATAACGCGAGGCCAACATTCGCCAGACATCTCCTCGATTTCAACTCTCACCATCCATGTAGTGTAAAGAAAGGGATCGTCAATGCTTACAATATCGAGCAAAAGTCAGAAGTAGCGACCCGGAGACATATGAACAATGTTCAGTATAAGCGATAGCGTACAACGTAACAACTACCCTGAGTAATGGCAGTAGTTCCAACAAACTAGGATAGAAGTATTCAAGAGAACAACAGCACTCAAGAAACAGTTTAAGTTTATACCCTATTTGAATGGATTATCAGAAAAAATACAAAAGGTTTGCGATTCATAATAACTTCTGAACAACCTGCATAAGTGGTTCAACATTTCCTAGTACAGTAACACACGATATCATTGAGCTGCAGTAAGAAATTTAAAGTATAAACAAGCTACCCACGTTAGGACAAGACTGTTGGAACACTGTAAGGCCGTAACAGGAAGGAAAACAGAAAAATCAAATGTAGCCGGACACAAATGAAGGGGGAAAAAAAAGAAAATTGTCACCCCCTGTGGAATGAGGTTGAAATAATAGACAGAAAACATTATTAGAAAATACGAAAACGTAAAGAATCAAGGCATATGCATGTTCACAACATCTAAGACGGCCAATCATAGAAATAAGTGCAATATGGGAACCAGTAATATGGAGTGTTAGAGAAAAACAATAACACAAAATTGTAATATTCATTGATGTTCTCAAGTACAATGACCCAGCTGGCTAAAAGCGTTAGCTGAATCTAGTGACTTAACCGAAGGCCTTGTGAGTTCAACACCAGGCTACAGCAGAATTGAACAAAAAATTCCAAAGTCAAAACTAATACTCGACTGATGAGAGACATCCAGAATTGAATCGGTCAACAAAGCAGTGATGTGCAAAAACATCGAAATTCAGTCCAACAAAGTAACGGTCCTGCAGAATAAGTTGTCTGAGTGGATCTTCCACTTTACCAATTAAATACGAAAGAAATGAATATGAGTTGAATTTTGGGTACGCTATATTGCATGTCCTAGTAAATTGATGGCCTGCTGGGACTGAGAAAGGCAGACATTCAGAACTTGTCTGCTAAAAAGAGATTAATCTAACCAAAAAAGAATTACAATATAATCATTAGTCTAAAAGACTGACCTTCATTACTCTATTGTTGTTTCTTTTTGTTCTTGCCCCCTTATTACTGTATGTGCACTCAACCACCTCTTGATTTCAGTTGTTGAAAAAGCAGCACGAAGACAAGCGTCCTTTTTTCGCAGATCCGTAAAGTTTCTCTGAGAGCAGAAATCAACGTAGCAGGGGAAGTGAAAGGTTTTTAACAGATCATTAGACATCTTCGATCATCTGGGGCGGAACGGAAGCGAACGGCACAGACTCAGGTGCGAGTAATGATCGCCAGTTAGCGTACACAACATAATTTTTTGAGACGGAGAGAGGATTAGGGTGTCGTAAGTATTTCCATTGGAAAAGGGTGAAATATAGATACCAATGTAGTAGCACGCTTAAATTCATATGGTCAGGGCAGCAAAGAAAAGCCTGTCAGAGTAATTGCTATGAAAATGTTTGGAGAAAAGAGAATGACAAGCCAAACTGAGAAACTGACTGTCAAAAACCTCGATAATATCAACAAGAGCAGCTGGCCAGATATGGCAACAGTATTTAATGCACGAATGGATGGTGGATTTATAAATGCATGGAAGTGAGTGGAGGTAGCATCGTTATGTCTGTAGGAAAGGAATTGTGAGGGAAAATAACCGCTTATTTTGGAAGAGCTTTTGCACTCTAACACGTCTATAAAGTGAGGATTAAGCGGCTACAGTTCAGATATGGCCACCATACTACTTTTGGGGAGTTATATCTGACGCTTGCCTTTTATAGAATTGTTAGATAGAGTAGCGCACTCTCTGGAGATGTAAAAAGGAAATAAACATTTTTCATTTCAGACATCTTTAACATTCGACTGTATATATAAAGTGATAGAAAGTGTGTATGTATTGGTTTACGTGTGTATAGTTTAGTTTAGGTATTTTAAATATTAATAGATGTGAGTAAGTTAGCTGTATTCATAAGACTAAATGATATCTGTGTATATTCCGAAAATCCAGTTGATTCGTTGCATTCACTTGCAAATTATATAAATCTGTCTCTTCTCCCGCAGCTATGGATTAAATAGCAGGACTGATTGAGTTCAATAGCCTTGTTTGGCAACCAGTATACCGCAGAGGAAATGACAACCAACTCCGAGAAAAATTCTGCAGTCAGTTATGGGTACGATGGGTACAATCCGGTTTCATGGACTTAAATTCGAGACATAGTCGACTAAGCGTGTACAACGTATG
Source organism: Ascarosepion bandense (assembly GCA_037127315.1). Taxonomy (NCBI): domain Eukaryota; kingdom Metazoa; phylum Mollusca; class Cephalopoda; order Sepiida; family Sepiidae; genus Ascarosepion; species Ascarosepion bandense. The sequence goes on from JBBBDQ010029237.1 coordinate 45,803, forward strand.
GCACTTAACTGACTGACGTATTCTGTAAAGGGTTATTTTACTCTGCTAGAAAAGTTCTACATTTTAAAAGTATAGTTTCCGTGTATCCCGAGAGGATCTCAGCTAGAAGTTTGGTCTCTTTAAATCTGATTAAAATATCAGCATAGATATGAGTAAATCACTTTGACGTAGTGTATTTTCAGATAAACTCTAACGTTTTATAAATTCTTGAACACTAATCCAAAGTAAAGTTTAAATAACGATGAAATAAGAAAAAAGAAAATTAAATCTTTTTAGATAATATCAGACGTATTCATGAATATAGAGTAAATATGATAGTTAAATAATTATTTTTAATGTCCCGGAAAATTAAGAATTAGATAAGTATTAAATGAAAAAATGTATTTTAAATTTAAAGACAGTTACATTTTTTAAAAGTATCTTATCTAAGTAAACTTAAAAAACTCTGATAGGTGTGAAAGCTGAATCACATTCGAAAATAAACACCTGCATGTATACGTCTGTGTCTGTATGTATACCTTTTCCTGCATAGTCTTTTAGCTAATCTGTATTATATATACACTACATTACAAACGTAATTGATATATAAATAATAACGTTGCACTTTGCAATGTACTATTAAAATACAGATAATTTCATCTCTATATATAAAGGCAAGATGTTTGTGTGTGTCTGTTTATCTGTCTGTCTCTATGTGTATCCTTGACACAAACCCTGAAATTTTTTCACACAAATATGTTTTAGGCTTCGGTCAGGCCAGAGGCTACATATTTTTTCATATTTTCCTCTGATATCGGAAATCAATACCCCGATATCTGATCGAGTCTGATCAAGATCAAGATTTCAGCCCATTTATCCTGATTCTTGCTGATTCTTATCCTGATTCTTGCTCTAACTTGGTAAAATTATAGTTTTTAGTCTCAAACATTAGTAGATCTCCTCAGACGACTCACTTTCCCTGATATCGGAAATCGATACGCCCGATATTCTATTGAATCCTGATCAAAAACCAATATTCAGCCATCAATCAGGCTCATTTTCTCCAATTTTACTCGATGGGTACGATAAATTTTCATGGACTTATTTACGTTAGTTTATCATGGAATGATTTATTTGACTCGAATCTTGAAATCGATACTGATATTTTATCGAGTCTGATCAAATCAGGTTTTCAGCCCTTTTATTTCGGTTTTTGCTTCGGGTATATTCTAAGTAGGTATAATTGTAGTTCTTAGTCTCAGTCATGATGCCATTTATGTAGCCTTCAAATTTCAGATTGTGGCGGAAAACTTATTTGATATCGATACCGGAATTCAAAATTTGATTTACATCTACGGTTTCGCTTTTACTGGAACAACTATTGGTTTTTAGTCTTTCGTGTCAACTTCAAAGAGTCTGAGCTCTGGGACCATGGATTAGTTTTAAAGCTTTCATTACACCCGAGTAACGCCGGGCAATATTGCTTGTTATGTTCTAAATCAGCAAAATAATTAATGAATTGATCTCTATGGCTAAATATTTTATGTTTTTTATCGATCAGTACTTATAGATACATCTTTGATGGATAGGTAAATATGATTTTTGCTGGATGTGCGTTGTGGTGCAGTGGATATCGGCTCGGAACGAGAAATAGTGGAAGTCAAATAAATTCGTTGCATTCACTGAACTGCAAATACCTTTTGAAAAGAAATATTCACTCTCTTCCCCCTCCAGTTATGGGTTAAATAATAGGACAGATTGCGTTCTATAGCCTTGCTTGGCAACCAGTCAACCGCAGAAATAATGACAAACTACTGTAGGGGAAAATTGTCTGCCCAGTCGGTTATCTCTTTTTGAGACATGATCGTCCAAGTGTTGTATCACGTATGGCACTGAACTCACTACCTTAACACTTTTATGGAACATTTAAAGATTGGTACTCATGGATAAAAATTGTTGTTTAATTATCTATAGATCTTTGATAGAACTACTAATGGCTAACTATAGAGTAGTAATTATTTTAGAAGTGTACTTATGGCTAAATATTTAATTTATCTTCAATGGATCAGTACGTAAGCAGAATTCTTTTATAGATCTATTAGATGAATAAATATTTCATGGATTTCCGATAGAACGGTATTCATGATTAACTCTTTCATGAATCATTTACAGATCAGTATAAAATTTGACACCTTCATGGATCTTTAAGGATTGACACTCATAGCCACATATTTTATGCTCATTTGATAGATCAGTACTAAATATTTCATGTTTTTGTGATTGGTAATAAGGACAGAAATTTTATTGTATTGGTACTTATGATGCATGGGGTGCAGTGAATATTGGCTCGGAGCGGGAAATCGGGGAGACGAGTTCGTATTCCAGTCGAATTCACTGCGTTCACTTGCTCCAAATATGCTTGGGAAAGGTATTAATCCGTGTCTTCCCTCTAGTTATAGGTTAACTATCAGAACAGGACGGGTTCTATAGCCTTGGCTGGCAACCAGTCTACTGAAAGTATGTCAAACTACTGCGGGATAATCTTCTGCACAGTCAATCATGTCACTTTCGGGACATGATCGCTAAGCTGCTCCATGTATGGCACTTTAATGTCTTATGACTAATTCTTTTATGCATCACTAAAAAATTTTACTGGATCACTACATCTGACTAACATTATTTTGGAAATGTCATGGGTTGTATACAATAAGTATTAAAAGGATCTGTGATAAATCGGTACACATGGTTAAATCATTAATGTATTGGTCGCATGACTAACTCGATCAGTAATCATGGCTAACTTTTTTATAGATCTTTCATGAAAATTAAATGAATAAATATTTTGGATCGTGATAGATCAGTTCTTATTGAGGCATATTTTATGGTTCTTTACACAGAAAAGAAAACTACAAGACCTCCTACAGAGAGGTAGCTGAAGAAGTGACCAGAAGGGACTACAAATAAACTGCAAGAAAACCGAATGCATGATCATCAGCAAAAAGAGCAGCCCAAAATGCAAATTACAGGTGAGGGACTCTAAATCAAGCAGGTACAGAAATTTAAATACCTAGGAAGTGTTCTAACAGAAACGAAAAGTGCGACACTCAGATTCGGAGGCAAGTGCTTTGTAGTTGAAAAGAAGCATTCCAAAAGTTGAGTAAAGTATTAAGAAACAGGACAATTTTACTAGAAACAAAGAGACGAGTACTGGATTGCTATGTGAGGTCGGTTCTTCAATATGGCAGTGTATGTTGGACAATATCTTCAAAGATGAAGGAAAAAGTTGAAGCAGCTGAAATGTGGTTCTACAGAAGGATGCTGCGAAATAAGCCAGACCGAGCATGTGAGCAATGACGAAATTTTGGAATGGATGAAGATGAAAAGGGAGAATTAATACTGAGCATCAGAAAAGAGACAACTAAAGTTCCTAGGACATGCAATGAGGAAGGGGGCTTGGAAAACCTGTTACTAATAGGCCAGATGGAGGGAAAAAGAGACAGAGAAAAAGTAGTGGATAACATATTTGAAGGACCTGATCAGGTGGATGACTGAACGAGGGGTTACATGGTGCAGCAGGAGAAAGCGTGCTAAGAGCCACCAGGTACCAGGTAAAAGCTATGATCGCCTACGTCCTTAAAGGAGGTGGCACATAAAAAGAAGAAAATTATAGCCAAACCTTAATTGAATGGTACTTTTGACTCACTATTTAAGGTTCGTTTTTTGGTTAAAACATATGATGGAATATTTTATAGTTAATTCATAGAATGGTACTTATGAATAAATATTTAATGGATCGGTACTATGGCAAATTCTGTTTTATCTATTTTGGTACTTATGGGTAAATGTTTTGTTAATGTTTGATAGAACTGTACTTATGATTATACCCTTCATGGATCTTTTATAGATTGACACTTGTGTGTAACTAATTTGCGGATATTTAATTAATTTTGTACTTGTGGCTAAATTTTTGAATATTTGACAGATCAAAATTATAGCGTAATATTTTGTAAATTTTTGATCGCCAATATTAGAATGAATTTTCATTGGATCAGTACATATGACTAACGCTTTGAAGCATCGACTGTGGATTAGTACTTACGCCTAACTCTGTTTTAGGATATTTTATGGGTTATAAGCTAAATACCTTTAGACGCATTTTGATAGGTTCACATATTGAAGATTTTAATGGATTGGTACTCATGGTTAAATCTTTAACAAATCGGTAATCATGGTTAAATATTTAATGCATCGGTGCTCATGGTTAAATGGTTAATAGATCATTTGAAGACTAACTCTTTTATGCATCTTCTGTAGATCAGTATTTATGGATCTTTGATATATCAGTATTTATTTTATGCATGTTTTTGGATCGATAATTATTCTGAAATTTTATTGGATTAATAAATATGACAGCTCCTTATGGTACGTATACCTGAATATTTTATAGTTCTTTGATAGAGCGGTTCCCATGGCTAACACTTTTATGAATCTATTATTTATCAGTTTCTAAGGATTAAATATCTTGTTTTTGTTTTATTCGTGAGTATTTTACTTTTATAGATCTTTCATGGTTTGTATCTATGAAACCTAGTCTGATGAAAAGCCATTCTGACTTTCGAGAAATATATTAGGGTCGTCAGTCCAACATTATCATACATAAAACTTCACCAAATATAGACGGTAAAGAAATACCTCTGTAGATAGCGCAAATATCTTTTCCACTGAAATACATTGAAATTTACTGCCATTGATGTAGCACGCCGTCATGAAAACGATCTTTTTTCAAGAATCATATGATAAAATATATATATTTTTGTGGAATCTTCTTAGTATTTCATCATATACATTATCCAGCCCTGATAACCGTTCAACATTCAACTATTTTTACAGCAGATTCTATCTAACAAATTTACAAATCTTGCTGTTTCCGCTTGGATGTCAAACCACTCTCATCACCGGAATCATGCAATAGTGGAAGCGGTTGAGTCGGCAATAATCCGATCATGCAGCATGTATAGAAATCTAACATGAAAGCAAAAAGAAAAAAGAAAATTCAACGTAATACTTTGTCGCCGTAACTGTTAGTGGAATGGATGCATCTGACAACGGAATATTTTATTACATGAAACATTAAAGCTTAAAACTATTAAGAATGAAGGCTTAATGTCACAATGTGTTACATATTTCAGAAATATATTAAGTACATCTATATTCTGTAGAGTATATTAATCAGAATAAATACTCAATAAAACCGTCATTAAATACGACGGCTACACAAATACATCCAGCGGAAGCAACTACAGGTCTGAATCAATTTCTTCCAGTTCCAGTTGTCCAACACCTTCAAAATAGTAGTGTTCAAAGATTTCTTGAAATTCAACCCAGACAGTATTCCAAGAGATTAAAAACTTGTTAAACGTGAATGAGATATCATTCAGTAATTTGTAAAACTTAAGTTTGGCGCCTTCGATGTCTAAAGGAGATTTTGACTCAAGCAGCGTTCGTATGATTAGATTTTCGATTATTTTTATATCTAATTCTTTGTCGTAGTATCTTTTTAGCAGGGTGGCTTTAGTGATTGATCAGATTTGTAATGGAAGTTTGCGGGTAAAGTAATAACGCCAGTCAATGTATGCGAGAATAATTTCACATAATTGAGACTGAATCTGGAAAATCGTGCCAGGCGCAGATCAGCGACACATCTTCAGATAGCAGAAAGGAAATAGCAGTTAAAACAAGAACAATCAACGCCAAACAAAATAAGAATTGATGGACGGTGAAAAACATCAAATCCGAAATGAATTTCCGCAATGCTTGAAGGTAAAGATGGGGCAGGAATCACCGGAGAAAGCACATCAGAAAGCTGTGAGACTAACAGATAAAGAAAATTATTTGGGAGCGACAAAAAAGATAAATTAAAAGAAATAGAAAGCAAGCTTAGGCGGAATGCGATAGTTAAAATTAACTGGTTTAACGATAGGAACATTAAAAAACAACAACTCTGAAGAAATTCTTATCCTTTGTCTATCAGTACGGATAGATAGGTTCGCTTCTTACTAGGTTTACACTTCTCGACAGTGTCTGATATGAGTAGAAATTTATCCCTGCTCATTATTTGCTTTCCTATTCTTTATAATGTATACTTAAAATTTATGTTTCTGATGTCTCTGTTTGAGCTCGAAAATTTAATTTACTTATTATTGCTCTCCTCAACAGGGGTACATAGGTTTGCTCATGCTAGGGTTCCATCCTCTCTTACTTTTAAACAGGAAGTTCTTTGTTTTTTCTCTTTACTATAGGGTTTTTGTTTTCTCTCCCCATTTACTTTTCTCCTTCTTGTTCTTCTTTTAACCCCTTACGTTTTCATGTCATTGTTGCTTAGGGCAGATTACAAAAACCTCTTAGTTTTTCCGGCATTCTCTCCGTTTATGTTCTTATATCTATTTACGCAAACTCGTTAGATAGGGTTGCCTCGTGTTTCCCTGCTTCATTTGGCCTTACTATCTCGAGTGTCTGTCGGCTTAAAGTATTTTTCAGATTATGCTTCCCAAAAATTTCACTTGTCTCTTTCTATTTTTAAATATAAATATATAAACCGTTTTCTTTCAATTTTTCTGACGTCTTCTTCGTTAATTTCACGCTTCATTCAGCTATATATTAATACCGTAGTACCTACGTGTGTCACGCTCTAGAATGAAATATGAACGCATGCACAGACACAAAAGATTAAACGAAACAACAACGTATACACAAACACGTATAATAAACCAATGTGAATTTCTAACAAATATAAAAACGAAAAGAGACTTACTCTAAAATATATCTATTATAAGAGAGAAAAAGAGAAAGAGAGAGGAGAGTATAATTGTATTTAATGGGCTTTTGTGCTTTAAATAATAATTTCAAGAACTTTCTTTGATGGCGTCATGTTGATTCTCTTTTAATTAAGAAAAATACTTTTCATCTTTTTATTTTTATTTATTTTATCCAATCGTTCCTTTACTTTTTTTGTGTTGGACAACATAACTAGATCTTGTATTTATATAATAATATACCACCTAATTTTACGTACGTGTGTCACGCTTTCACTGTAATGGATGAAATTAGATATTTTACATACATTATTACTCCAGTCATTAATTAAAGATTTATGATTCATCAGGGCTATTAAGATAGAAAACAGTGGGAATTTTCACGTCAAAACTAATAACATCCTCAGTATCTTTATCTAAAGACGAAATTCTGCTCCCGAAAATATACTTTTCTCATACAAAAAAAAAATCCGTGTTCACATATAGGAAGTTAATATTAACAACTCACCACTCTATATTCTTCTTTTTACAAGAAGAGGATAGAAATGTTTTTAATGCCAAAATACGATGCTAAAATCATCTACGGTTGATTGCATTTTTATTACAATCCAATCTATTCAATCTTGGCCAATGTTGATCTTAGTTCGGATCTTAATATTTTATGTAAAACCATTTTATTAAAATGATTTATCGTCTTAGTCATATAAATGTGTGAATATATTTCATTATTTTTGTTGTGGGGTCTCCCTTTTTCCCATGATAATGGGCCCTACTTGAGTATACATATACTCCTGCCATAGTGAGATACGTGCAGTTGCATCAGAGTCCGACAAGTGCCGTCAGATACCGAGGTTTTACAGAATACAGAGTCAGTACTTCATAGTAACTCTGAGCTCCACTCAGACAGAAGATTACTACGCACCACCCGTCAGCTTCCGACGTGGACATACAAATTCTCCTACGGCTTCACTTCAAAGACTTGTATAAATATTTCTCACTAATCCGTATTCCTGGATTACTAACCTGCGTTCAATTTGTATCCTTACTTTTTAATATACTTATTTTTCTATCTCAAATATCAGGTTTGTTGTTCATTATTTTGTGCAGTTGTCATTTCCGGGATTCACATAATTCCAATGCTTACGGTCATATCACGTTAAAACATCGGTGTGCATACGATCAGAGTAGTTAAATAATCAAATACGACTGATTAGTCAGTTCGGTCCTCGGTAGGTACCCCATAATTTCGCAGAAAAAGAAATAAACACGTAATAAAGGTGTCGTCTATCAATTCACACACACACACACACACACACACACACACACACACACACACACACACACACATATATATATATATATATATATATATATATCTGGAAAGAAATAGTCGTGTCTTAGAGAATATGTTTGGAAAACATATCAAATATACTATACTATAAGCACATTGCCGATAGAAAAAATGCAGGAAATCATTTTTTCTATTACTTGATTCATTATCAACTATTTGTATGTTATTGAACACCATATTTTTTTTATATAATAATGATTTTGTGACACAAATTTTATTAAGTAACCCATAGATTGGGAGAGAACAGATGGATCGTGGTTTTCTCAAGTATATTTGTGTGTAAGTGAGTATAACAGGCAAAACTGGAATTAACTACTCATTGATAATAATTCTTAGCCTTTATCCATTAGGCCACGCGCAAATCCAAGCTTCCAACACCTGGTGTTTTCAATCAGTAACTTTATGTAAATACTGACCAAATTCGATGTGCCTAATTGATCATACAGAAACTAATGTTTCATGGAAATAGTTTAATCATTTCCCTTACTTGTACCTGGTACACAGGTGTACTTTTTGTTTATTGACTTGGTATTCCGCATAAATAGCACCAGTTGTCGAAGATGTGATCACCTACGGACGGCAGATGAAGTAGGCATAGTTTCTTAGAATATTTGATGGTCTAGCAGCATTTTAAGAAGATATATTTATGTTTATCCTCTAAATCAGAAGTGCTTTTATCCGCCTACTCTTTTGAGTTCAAATCTTGACCCAGTGACAGACACTTACATCTGTATGATGAATCAGAGAGAACATTAAGTCCAGTATTGAAATATTACAATAAAAAATTATCAAAAGTAGGTGACTGATATATTAAATTTATCTTTACATAGAAATTTTTACATATTAATCTCACCCCAAGCAAGGAAGAACTTTGCCACTGGTGCGCAGAGGGTTACATAATAGTATAGTGAGGAGAGAGGGAGAACAGGTCACAGTAGGTGTTGGAGAATTGGTAAGAACATTGGTGTGATGAACTAGTAGTGTCAAGGGATAAAAATGATTAGAGTCAAGCAGATAGAGAGATGACAGTTGACGTTGTATTTGAACTCTTGGAGATGGTAGCTATCAGGGAAACAAGAATACGAGGGAACTACAGGCAGTATGTGCAAGAAAAAAGCTGTTGGAGTAGAAGTTGTGGTTACACTTGATCTTTTCACAGTAAAAGAGTGAGACTTCTAGTAGGTCAAGTAGATTAGCTCAGAAGGAGGCATTAATGAACTAAGATCGTCGGAGCAGAATATATTGTAGAAGAGACTCAGGGAAGCCACATTTCTTCGGATGTGAGAGAGTCTGGAGCCGGATCGCTAAGTCAGGATCGGCAACATTGCAGATTCTGCTTTGGATTTGGCTCAAAAGCCAAGGAGAACAACAGGGGGTACCCGACCAGATAAGACAGCAGTATTCAATGCAGGGGTGGATGGTAGATTTGTATATGTGCGTGATGGATTTAGAAGACAAAAAGTTCCTATAACAAAAACACAGGGCACCGAACTTCATAGCATTGAATGTAGCTATTAATTCAATGTATTCGTTTCACTTAAAGATCAAATGAGAAACTGAGGGGCGAGGAGACTCAATGCATTGCGTTCAGGGAGACTAAGCGTGTTCCATGCTGATGTCGGGTAAGAAAGGTTGTCTATGGTGGTTAAAAATAGCAGATTCGTTTTGAAAGCATTAAAATTTGTGAGCCATTTTTTACCCCAGTCCACAACTGACTGGAGATCCTTTCGAGTGCAGTAGCAAGGTTTTGTCAGCGTCAGTAGATGTCTTAATGAAAATGGTAAATAGTGGTGTCATCTACTTGGGATGATTTCAGAATCATTCATGAAAATCAGAATAAGAGATAGAGTCTAAAGGGATACCCGAGTTTGTATGATAAGATCTGCAATCATGCTTGTTCAACAAGACATTCATTACACGATTCGATTAAGTCTAGCAAGCATCCAGATTTACAATAGCCTTGGAGCCAGCGCAGAAGACCAGCATGTCACACGCTGTCAAATGTTTTCGAGACATCCTGGCCAACGGTTCAGGCTTAGCCGTTCTTACCTGGTATATGTACTCAGTGATTTCGTTAGCATGTCAACAGTAGACCTGCCGAAGCGGAGCTCATACTGTCTGTCGGAGAATAGGTAGTGGGATATGAGATATTGAATCACTTTAACATTGATGATGGTCTCGAACAATTTGCCAAAAATTGGTAGGAGGCTGATAAGGCAGTAATTGGAGTATTTTGAAGGTTCTCACTAGTTCTTAGAACAGGAACCACAGATGAGGACTTCCAGCAGTCAGGAAAGCTAAAAGCATCAGAACAAAGTGATAGCCAAGTTCGGAAAACGAAGAAGTTCAGCAGTACATTTCTTTAAGACTATGATCGGGATTCATTACTTCCGTTTGCCATATGGGGGATCAAGATTTTGGGGGTATTTTAGAGACCAGCAAACGGTAATGTAACCGTCGCTTAGTTAAGCATCAGTTCTAGGTAGAAAGTACGGCGCGGATATTCCGAACAAAGTGGCTTGAGTCGGAGGGAGAATCTGCGAGCAAACACTAAGCCTTGTCCGCTGTACCTGTGAGAACCTCAAATAAAATGAATTCATTAAATATACAAAAATAAGGAGTGGTAGGTATTGAAATCACCGAATAAAAATATGTTGGTGAACGGGTGAGAGACAATGGCCTAATCTATATTACCAGAGATATTGTCCAGCAAGAAACAGTTGGGAGAATATGGGCATGATCGAAAAGAAAGGATAACTGAGTTTTGTAGAGCGAGCCGGAGACATATGTATGGATGATGAGGAGATTCAAGAGAGAAATCTCCAGGGTGTTATATATATATATATATATATATATATATATATATATATATACATATATATATATATATATCGAGAGAGAGAGAGAGACAGACAGACAGAGAGAGATGTTGGCTGATACAAACTCATACGCCATGCATATGAACGCTGTAGTCCTTCATAAAGACAAGAAGGTAATCTGATATTGAGTACTCAGAGGAGGAGATTATAGGGTTAAGGTTAGTTTCGCAGATACCTGGGATGTCTGGGGACCATTCGTGGAAGAAAGATTCTACACTGCTAATGTTGGAACATATACCACGTATGTTATTTTCATCAATAGGATGTCTGTCATTAAGATAATTTTTTATGGATAAAAGTTATGTCTCAATATTGAACAATAATATAAACTTTCTTGTAACATGCATAATAGCGTAAGTGATGCTGGGTTTGACTTTGAGTTTCAGTTTTGTTGCAGTATTTCACCTTTTGTGTGCTATCTGTCACCAAAAAGGTTGGGTTTTAAGCTTTTCTTTAATGTTTGTTCATAGTGAGAAGTTTGATTTAGTAAGATGTTGATAGATTTCTTTTATTATTTTTATTTTAGAAAACTGAAGATGTCTTTTTGTTTTGTATTCAAAAAGCTGGGAATATATTTTTTCTTTCAAAAGTGTATTATGGCAATATGTTTTTTCCTTAAAAATGGTATGATATATTTTCTTCAAAAATATTGTTGGTAATATTTTGCAGCTAAGTGTATATTTTCTATAAAAGTTTATTTTTGTATATTTTTTATAAAAGTCTATTTTTATACTTCCAGAAAGTTTGGATTCCAGTTTTGGGGGTTAACTGTTGCCCTGGCAGGACCTTAACAGTTACTACCACTATGGGTCAGGGTGGACCTGGTAACAACAGCAATTAATAAGTGGTTATGCTTCTCACATCCTCCCAATCATAGGCTTTGCCTGATGCAGTTTACCCGTCATTCCCAGGACCAGTAAGTAGTTCTGGGATGCACGTTTAGTAGGAAGTTATTTTAATATCAACAATATTCTCTTAGTAAAATAGGGAGAGCTAAAATGATCATATGGCAACAGGTAGAAAATATGTTATTCCCAAATATGTTTATTTCCAAATTTTGTACAGTTATTGAATGAGAGGAATGAGAGCTTCTATCTCAAACAACATCATATACCTGGCTCTTCCTGCTATCCGCTGACTTTGCAAGAGCTAAATCAGAGCGAAGATGGATTTCTACTGCAATATATCGACAGGAATCCAAAGTCATCTACAAGTCTTTGTGGATGATTGAATTATTATCACCCCGAAAACAATTTCCAACTCTGAAACATCAAACTCCTCCCGCTGCTCTATCACTAACTCCATGGAAGTTTTCCATTAAATCTACCAGAAATGTAACTTTCACGAATAAGATCCGGCGTACCATGCATATTATACCCAAACTGATATTATTTATCTTTATATTCCTGTTGTTCTTCTTCTATGTGCCCTGTCCCTTCAGGACGTAGACGATCATGGCTTTCCGTTTCTCTATCCCTGGTGGCTCTGAGCATGCCTTCTTCTGTTACACCATGCAATCCTCTCCCGTCATCCACCTGATTGAGTCCTTCAAATATGTTATCCTTGCTTTCCCTGTCTCTCTTTCTACTCGAACAAATTCTTTCAAAATACATATGATTTGTGGAATAGGCTATTAAAAGTTTGGTTTTTTTTAAACACTGCAATCTTAACCTGTTAAGTTATACAAAACCCATAAACTATGTCCTTACTCAATAAATTCTACCTCAAGTGGTTCTTCGGTTTTGTACAGCGTGAACAACATTTAAAAAACAGCTTTTTAAACACTGCATATGTTATGGCAAGCGTATTAGACACTTAGTTATTCCAGTCATAGATTCTCTTTAAAACAAATATATTTGATAGTGCTCATTTTATATTTTATTTATCCGATTTCCGTAAGTAGGATTTCTGTATTGTTAGTACATAAGTTATTTAAATCATAAGAAAGTATGATAAAATTCATGATCTAGAAAAATCTGAGAAAATGGTATGCACAGATATACATAATCGTTGCATGGTCTAAACGTAATATTTACAAATATGTTAAATGTTAAATTTACAATCTTCAGCTATTCAAATAATAATTGCAAAAAAACTTCAAGGAATTAAAAACGAAATAAGTAGCCATTCTTGATGGATATCAGTTGTATATTAGATGACCTCTCATTCATATATAACTGGGGAAATATTTCCAAGATATCTCTCAGTATTTGTATAGTAATTTCTACTTACTACAATGCTCAAGGTAGAGTGTTATTGATTAGCGTAAGAAGAGACAAGGAGTGACGTTCATGATGTTTGAAGATAACGTTTAACCCTAGACATGAAGAGGTTAACTTTAGTTTAACTGGGAACATGAAGTTGAAATATGTTCCGCATTTAGTTTCTGAATTGAATACATTTACAATACGTAAACAAAGAGTTTAGTAATGATGAAGAAGGTAGATTTTCCCGAAAGAATTCGACATTATTTCCGAAATCCATTAGTGTTTTTGAATAGATATGGAGACTTCGGAAATAAGGTGTAATGTCAAAAGCACAAAATGGAGGCATTTTAGGTAATTTTGAAAGAAAGCAGAATGTTCTATTCATTGAACACAATGAGAAATAAGCATTAGCTTTTACCAAAGTTAAACTTTTCCGACTGCGTTCTCTTTAATAAATACTATACGTTAAAATGCTCGACCAGTGCTATCCATCTATTTCTTATGGATATGTTTTCTTTTGCAAAATAAGGTCTTGTCGAATCCAAGAATTCATGTGCTGTCAACAGTTATTTAAACGATGTTGGCAACGAAGGAAAAAATCATTTTACTATGCAAAGAATTTGTGTTCTTGGTGCTTTTAATCGAGAAAAAAATAAGCCGAACCACAACCATAATTGACAGTAATTGTTTGTGATTCCCTACCAATCTCATACGAAGGCCGAAAGTATAAATCTACTCGATTTATATTCCATCTAGCGAGACAACCTTGCTAACCATTACACTACATAGAGGAACCCAAAATCATTCCGGATGAAAAGATAGTTAAGTATTGTCATGTGTATTTTTGTTTTGCGAGGGGGAGTGATTTTTGGACATTGAAATTACGAACTCATACTTATGTTTTTTGTAGTGTTAACCTCTATATTAATATTTAGCTGAAATACAGACAGTTTATCTTAAATTATTTAAGAGCTATCATCTCGAGTACTGTTCCTGGCAATATACAAACGCTCTGCAATTCATTGTAATGTGATGTTGAGGCAACTTCACTTTAATCTTGCAATAATATTCTCCTGAACCAAAATTAATCGGTCATCGAAACTTTGTTACAAAGTCACAATTACAGGTCAAATTGCGTAGCTGAAAAATCCCGTACTAATCTTATAAAATGATACTATTTTTCAATTAATTGTATGCATATGTATAGAAGGTTTTTTTTTAAATTGAGTTCATCTCACGCAGAGCATTAAAAGAGTGACTAATGTACAAGGGGCTAGTGGATGGGGAAAGAATTAGTAGAAAATCCTTACTTATGAGCAGGAACTAAAGGTATCATTAAATTTTGAAAGATTGAGGTTGACTGGAAAGCATGGGCCGGAATTGAGTTCAGCAAAAAGTGCGAGAAACGAAACAGTTAGTTTAGAATTTACGGTTATATTTAGCCAATCCAACAGTAAAATGAAATTTCGATGCCAGTCTAATACTTAACCCGAACAATTAGAAAATTCACAGAGAAACAATGTTATAGCTCCTAGGAAATTTAACATAAAATCTATTCCCGTATAATTCACTAATCAAACAATAATCATAATTTCTGCGATGAATGCACGTTCTAATATATTCCTGGAATATATGACTAATTTCTATAAAAACAAAGTTGCGGCAAAGTCTTCGCGTCATATTGGAAGGGACGTTTTAAGAGAAAACGAAAATGTTTTAAAAGGATTTATACGTATATTTCATAGATAAAGTAAAGGCATATCACAAAAACTGTTCAAATTGCTAGGTAGACTTGGCAGATTTTAGAGATATTTCAATAATCTAAAATGTATGATGGGATAAAACCGCAATAATATGGATATAAAATGAATTCATTAAATATACAAAAATAGAAACGGTTGATAAAGAAGTGTGCGTATTTTCCTCGGACATTTTCAATACATACAGTGTAACGATTCTTACAGAAGATGAAATCCTACCAGGGTTAATCACCGGCGGCTATATTAATGACAACGTTAGATATACAGATGACAATTTTGATAGAAAACACGAAAAAAAAAACTAAAAAAAAAAACAACCCAAAAAACAAAAAAACAAAACAACTGGAAACAGCACAGAGGACAGAACTAAACATCAATTGTAAGAAGAAAGATATTTAATGGTGTTAGCAAAAAGGTCAGCCCAGAATGCAAATTGTTAATTGTAAATAAAAAAAATTAAGCGAGCACATGATTTTATATATCTAAAAAGGAAAAGTTTTTAAAGGAACAGAAAAGCTGACAGCAAAATAGTAAGGGTCATTTCTTACCCAAGCATCATAAAGAAAGGTGTCAGCTTTGAACTTCAAGGTTAACGAACCTGCTCAGTTAAAGTGACAAATTCTTTGCACTAAAACTATCAACGCTCTATCTTTACTTCGATATCGAACACGTTGCGATAAAAAACCCGGTTGCCAAACTACCTTATAATGTCGTTAAACGTTATCATAGCCCAACACTCTCAGTTTCCAAATTTATAAACGTTGGTCGACATCCTATAACATAAAGAAGTACCTGTGGCAATAGATGCGTGTTCTACAGACCGGATTATCAGGAACTGAATATAGGAGTAGCGAAGGATATAAAAAATGTAAGCAAAAAGGACACTTATACTTCGAATTAGAAAGCTACGGTTGAAATTTCTAGAGCGCATGGTGAGGAAACAGGGATTAGAAAATTTGACTCGCACAAAGTATACTGAAAGTAAGATGAAAATATGTTACGTTGCAGAAAAATTGTAGCAATACTGTTTTGTTTTGTTTTGTTTTGTTTGCTAGGCTGTTGCATATCATTCACTATATTCAAATATGATATGCAAAGGAGAATAAATCCTGACGATGTGTTATATAACAACGATCGACTCGAAATCAACGATAGACAAAAACTCGTAAATATAAAAAATATAAACGTATATTTTTATTATTCATATTTGACGGTTGTTTGAAGGAGGGTGTAGCCAGAGAATCACACATATACGAGGTAATTGTCGGATGTTGTGAGCCACCGTGATTTGTCTCCTCTTGTTCACTGTTCTCCTGAATTTTCTCTAAATTTTTACGGAGTTCTTTCGGTGTTCTGATATCGGAAAAAAAATTCAAAAATTATAACTTGAAATTTTTGCGTATATTTGCCATATCGAGGGTTTCGCTTAATTGTGTCATCTATGGCCAGACACATCTGTGAATCATCTTCGCTGGCTATTGCCTTTCAAGTCAGCTATCTTTTATGTTCCTCACAATTTTGTCGGTCGCAGTTTATGTTTTCTAACCTTGATATTTGATCCTACTTTTGTCAGTCAGTGCTTTTGATATCAAACATATTTGTGTCGGGTCACAGAAATATATTACAGGTGAATTGGTATGTATGACTGTAGAATAATTTTACAAACTTCTTTCTCACGCAAACTTTTTGGATAATCATACAAATACAGTGCTTTGGATCAATTTTTGAAGATTATTTAATAAAACAGATGATTTCTAGCAGAATATTTAGCAATGGCTAGAAATAAATGTTTAACTAAAATTGCCATATATTATTTGAAATAACCTAGTAATTGTAGATCGTGGATTTGTTTGATACTATTTCGGGAAATAGAATAAGAAATATTTTTGTGTATTTTTAACGTTGCAGCTTAACCAGAAATCTACCATCCGCCCGTGTATTGAATACTGCTGCCACATCTGGTCGAGTGCCCCTGCTATTCTCCTCGGGGTTCTTGACAAAATACAACGGAGAATCTGTAATGTGACCAATACCGACTTGGCAGACCGGCTGCAGTTACTCTCTCACCGCTGTGACGTAGCATCCCTGTGCCTCTTCTATAAATACTTTCACAACTGCTCCGATGATCACTGGTGCCCCCTAGGTGCCTATTTGCACGGGAATACTAGATTAGAAACTAGGTCCTACCCTTTTACAGTGAAACCGATGAAATGTAACCGCAATTTCTACTCCAACAACTTCTTTTCGTGCACTTCCCGTCTGTGGAATTCCCTTCCACATGCTTGCTTCCTCGACAGCTACAATCTCCAGGAGTTTAAAGATAAGGTCAACAGACACACTCTTAACACACTAACTCGCACCCATTCTCTCAAACACTCTTCCCATCTACCCAACCCTCATATTCAAAATCCTTACCGTCTATCGCCCTCCTT
This sequence comes from Ascarosepion bandense, assembly GCA_037127315.1. Taxonomy (NCBI): domain Eukaryota; kingdom Metazoa; phylum Mollusca; class Cephalopoda; order Sepiida; family Sepiidae; genus Ascarosepion; species Ascarosepion bandense. The sequence continues at coordinate 63,223 of JBBBDQ010029237.1, forward strand.
CTGACATTTCCTATAACTAACCACTCTTTCTCATCACCTTCCCCTATATAACCCCCTGCACAATAGTGGCAGTGGAATGCCTTGCTTGGGGTAGAATGATTAAAAAAAAGGTTCTTCTCAGGGTGCAGCTATTTCCAGGTAATAATTTGTGGCTGAAAAAAATATCTTTGGACAGATTGTTACAACCGAAATAAAACCATAGACAATTGTCGCAGTCGACAAATTTTATTTGGTCGTTGACTTCTCCTGCAGACGAAACAGGCAGAGATAGAAGAGAAGTGGTGGTTGAACGGAATAACTGATGAGCGGCCGTGAGCCTTCCATTACGCCTAGTGGCGAAAGGTCAATTTTGTTTTCGGCTGATAATGATTTCTGTTTTATAGAGGACAAGCGTTTTCATCCTGTCATTTTAAATCTAAATTAAGTCATTCATCACATCCTCTCACTCTGCCGGACCTCGTTGTCAAGAACGTTAATTTGGTTCTCTCGGTCCACTTAGCTGATAATCTTCAAGACAATAACTGTCAAAACAACTTCTGTAATATATTTCAGATATTTTTCTTTGACAAGATATCGTGACACTGATATCTTTATATATTTTAATACCACTGTGTGATGTTACGGAACATAGTTTTGCCTAATATCGCAAACTGTTACAAAACTAAGACTATAACATATCACTGGTGCGCAGGGGGTTACAAATGAGGTGAGTGATGAGAAAAGAGGAACAGGTTACAGGGTGTCAGAGAATGAGTAGAGAAAAGAATGAGAATACAGGTCTGAAGAGGGATGCGCGAGAGTTAGTGGAAAAGAAGAAGAACATGTATTCATGGAAATTGTAGCTGTCAGGGGAGCAACTATACGGAAGGGAATTCCACAGGCGGGGAAATGCGAACAAAGAAGCTGAGGGAGTAGAAGTTACTATTACATTTATTGATTTCACTGTAAAAGGGTAAGACCTAGCCACTATTCTAGTATCTCGAGTAAATTCATGAAGTTAGGACACGAAGGAGCTAAGCTCATCGGAGTAAGAGCCGTAAAGTATTTGTAGACGTCGATGAGGAAGTGACTGATTACACAAACAATTGCTGCTGAGTCGAGATAAATTGCATTACAGAGTCTTCGTTGAATTTTCTCAGGAAGCCCGAAAAATGGCAAGGATCACCCAACCAGATGTAACAGCAGTATTCAATGCACGGGCGGATGGCAGAATTATGTGTAAGATGGTTATGGACGACAAAAACTTCTAGCCCTACAAAGAGAACCAACCTTCGAGGAATTTAGAAACAAAAATATCATATTTGTCGATAGAGTTATTCTTCATCTGGGATGTATCCTTCACAGTATTCTTAAAAATTGGAAGATTTGTGTTCCCGGTAACTGATTTAAGCATATGACTTAAGAAATCTGGCATGGTGGACAGAAATAATCTCGCTGCTGACCTTGAACGGGATCTACACTCTGTGGTGGGTGGGACCAAAGAGTGGCTTGTCAACTTCAATGCGTCCAAGACCAAGCTGTTGTCTGTCAACCATCACAGGCGACCTCTACCTCACATAAGCATGGACCAAGCAATTCTCCCCTGAGTTCAATACACTGCGCCTCCTCGGCCTTACCCTCTCTTCTGCTCTCAGTGGAACCGCTACATCGAATCCATAACTAAATCCACTGCTAAGAAGGTTGGGTCACTGTGTCGATCCAGGATGTTCTTTCCACTTGAATCCATCCTGCATATATACAAGTTTACCATTCGACCCTGCATGGAGTACTGCTGCCATTTATGGTGGAGCCCCTGTCAACTCACCTCAGTGTTCTCGACAGGCTCAAAGAGAGGGTTAGCAACGTGATAGGTACTGACTTGGCAGCTCGACTACAGCCACTTTCCCATCGTGAAATGTGCCTCCCTATGTCTGTTCTACAAGTACTTTCATAGCTTCTGCTCAGACGAACTTAAGTCACCTCAGCAGGTGTTTACTCGTGCAACCAGAATGGCAACTGGGTCCCACCATTCCACAGTTAGGTTAGCCAAATGCAGACGACAATTCTACTCCTGCAGCTTCTTCTCCCGCACTTCCGCCTGTGGAACTCGCTCCCATATTCTTGCTTTCTGACGGCTACAACCTCCAGAAATTTAAATGCAATGTCAATACCCATCTACAAACCACTTAACTCTAGCCCTTCCCTCACCCCGTATACCCTTCCCTTTCTCTCGCCCCTTGCAACTGTCATTACACCTGCATTTTCATCTTTCTATTGCTTCTTTCTCATTGGTTTGTAATCCTCTTCTCCTTCCTCTAATTAATTTTCTTTCACATCTACGCCTTTCCTGGGGTGAAATTAAAAAAAAAAAAATTGATGGAAAATATGCAATGAAAAAAGAAATCAGAGACAAAAAAGCCATTGTAAAAGAATTTGCACCATTTAGAAATAATATTCATAATTATACCAAGAAAAGCACTGAGATTAGATTCTATGTTTCATATGGCAGATGACTAATCTTTAAGTTGAACTGCATTTCAATGTTGATGTTTAAAACCTTACTATCTATAATTATTTTGTGAGTTCTTACCACCTAAAGAAAATAGAATCTTAATAAACATAACTTGTCTATCTTCATGAGGTGATGTATTTACATTATTCGGACTGTTGTTTTCAACTTTATTTTATTTATATTCATAGAAGTTGTGGCCGTTGTACGCACCAACGCTTATCAGGTAACTGAAATTTTGAATCGAACTACTTATTTCACACAAAGAGAGATAGTAATCTTTCTTTTTGTCATACCTCTTCCAGATGTCTTAACTCCAACTCTTTAAGTTTTGGTTCGCTGATACTGTCAACAGGTATTTAACTCAAGATTCTTTGGGTAAAGTCACTGGAACCAGACAACGTTTTTATCTACAACGCCATGTGTACTTGGTTCTCATGAACGAGAATAAAATACGCTAGGGATCAAAATAAAGGTTCAGTTCAAAAAATTTCAGTCACACTGAAGAAGTATGGAGGGCCCAACGACTGAAACGTCCAAAATATGAAAATAAGAATTAGGACTACATTCCGAACAATATAAATAATAAAAAAGTAAACAAGTTTCGAAGATCTGACTTACAAAATATTTTTGATGATGATTAATAAGGATGTGTTGAAGAATAGAAATCATTTATAAATTTTCCAATCAGCTTCTGAATTCAGTTGCTTTCCGGCTTTCCGCATCAAGAACTGTAATTAAAGAAACGATCAAGTACCCCTTCAAAGTTTGAATGATTAGGTATGCAAACTGCACCTGCGTTGTTACTTAATGCACGAACTGTTTATTGATGCCAAAAGGAACACAAGAAGCAATACCAATAATGGAGGGCTGACACAAATTTGATTTCACTCCCCAGAACAAAATCTTTGTTTACCTATAGAAACGTTAAAACTAATAAATACCTTGCCTTAACCATGATAAGAAAAAGACAGGAGTACTCTTTTGATAAATTTGTGTTATTCCTGGTGACATCTGTGTTCAGTAATGTGACTAATTTAAAAAAGAACACATGATCGATCAATGAAGTGAAGGAAATCCAGTTATATATAATGAATTAAAAAGAACGTTCTACTAATTATTTTGATGAATAAAATATGAAAATATTATCCAAGGCAGATGATGTAAACGAGCATATATTGACAAGATTAGAATGAAAAATCAATATATCTATCTTTATTAGTTCGTCTACTGTATTTTGTAAAATGATAAATTCTTATATATATATATATATATATATATATATACACACCGCTCATTCGATAATGAACGAGAGCACCTAGCTATTAGGCATATTTATATGTGCTAAAAAGCCTGCCTTTTTCTACTGGACGCTCGTATAGCCTAGGGTAGAATCGTCGACTCCCATGCCAATTTGATGGGTTTCAGTCCTGGGTTAGGGAAATGACCGAGTCAGCCGTACTGATGAGCTATAACAGATCTGTCTGTAGATGACTATGTATATAATTTACTTTTTTATTAAAACTCTCTTTTTTAAATAGCTAAAAACAGATGATTTTATTCTGTTACAATTCTCTCAGCACAATGTTATTTTTCTTTATTATAAATTATTAAAAAAATAGTTTTTGAAACTTTTGTTTAGCGAAAATTAGCTGAACAAGGATGTGGGTATTTAGTAACAACCTAATATTTTGGAAATGTAACATTTTTTCTCCGGGGGGCATATTCACTCAAAATTGCTTGGCAAACATAAAGTGGGTAGTGTAATTATTTTAACTATCTAGTAAACTTTTTGGAAAATATTCTAATGTCTCTTATTTTCTGATAATGTCACGTTACATTAAATATTCTCGGCATGTTTATACACATGCACAAAAGTCGATTTTTTCTAAATACTACAGAAGTGTAGCAAGCTTTGCGACTTATGATTACAAACTATAGGGTTTTTGTTTGAAAACAATGACAACTCACAGGTACAATTTTAGAAGGTTAAAATTTTTAAATTATTATAACTTAAATTTATAAACAAACATAATTCTTGCAAAATTAATTTTTCGTCTAAAAATGCCACGTTTTAAGACAAAAATGTCTATCATTAAGTGACTCATGAAAGCAATTAAAGACATTACATTTAAATGATAGTTTAAATTTATTGAATTTTAAAATGTTTTACTAGCTTTAATGCTTTATTTTAATTCGAAAATATATGTCTTTCGGTTTTATTGAGACAGGCGCAACTCCATTAAATTTGAACAGACGACATTAAATCAATTGATATTTATCTCTCTTTTCTTGGTATGGCAGCACTATTAAGGATCGAAATAGTAAACATTGTACATGAAATTTCATTTACATTATTTACTAGCTATTGTTCGCATCTTTGATATTGCTGTTATGAAAACGTTTCAGTTCTTGTACCGCCATGCCTTCATTAGGCGTATATCGATTTGGTAGATTTATAGTGAATTTCCAAACTGAACACTTTATTTTACTGGAAAAGGATTTCAAAGATTATTTTCTGTTTTTATTTTTATATCATGTGTGTTGCTTTGACCATAATCTTTTTCAAGAAAACTGTTATTTTAATTCTTTCATATATTTAAATTTTTAAAAAGATTACATGACTGATTTAACAAAAGAAAATAAACTATATACAAATTAATAATAATTACATTAGGAATAAGTTTTGAACATTTACTAATTTTTGTTTATTAGACAATATATTACATCAATTATCTCCACTTTTTACCTTTCCTCACAGAGAATTTTTAAGAATATTTTATACTGTTTTCAGATTCAAAGTATAAAGAATTTTCTCTATGGTTCTTCTGTGAATAAACACAAGTTACACAATTGTTAGCTTGATAACTTTCCTTAAAGAAAGAAAGTACACATATGGTACACCTAAATCTTTTCTTTTTGTTTATTCTTTTTTTTATTTGTTATCTTTATAGGTTATTTTTCTTCGAGGTTTTGTTTGTTTGTTTTTTGAGGCTTAACAGAAATCAATCCTTATGGGATCATTTTAAGGTCATAACCAGTGATTTTTGGGGTAAGGTTATTTTATTTTTTTATAACGTTTTTCTTTTCACGATTCATTGGGATTTGTTTTTTAAGAACAGGGTCCCAAAGTCCTACCCTTGTTATTTAACCCATAACTGGAGGAATGGACGGATTAATACCTTTCCCAAGGGTACCAATGCTTAAGTGAATGCAGGGTATTTTTATTTTTAAAACACATCCATTATCCATTACTTCATTTTTGCTATTATTAATGTAAGTTTGATCGTGGAATATATATATATATATATATATATATATATATATATATATATATATATATAAATTATAAATTCTTGGAATTTACCTTCATACTCTTTCACTTCGGATTAAAGAAAAACAATATATATATATATATATATATATATATATATATTGTTTTCTTTAATCCGAAATTCTTAAATTACAATCAATATTAAATATTTTTAACATTAAAAAGTGATGCAAGGCAGAGAGCTTAATGTATTAAGAATACAGAGCAATATAAATTATAATTTATATACATGTATATATATATATATATATGTTCCACGATCAAACTTACATTAATAATATCAAAAATGAAGTAATGGATATGGATATATTGTTTTTAAAACAAAAATATACAAAACTCTAATTGCGGGACAATGAGGGTATGGCATGAACGATCCTTAAACACACGAACACACTCATAAGCAAAAATAAAATACTACATCAGTCAAAACACCAGAAAACCACACCAGAAAAAAACACCCTTAAAATGGCTATAAAGTAGCGGAATGCACTTGGGATAATTGAAATTATAGACAGTTCTTATATTTCGTAACCCTAAAAAATGGTAAAAGCTTTCGGATGCTGGAAAAAAATTTAAAAATGAATCAATCGTTTCACTCATATCTAATAAAAGATTCTGCCCATATATATATATATATATATATATATATATATATATATATATATATATATATATATATCGTACTATTATTCAAGTAATTAATTAGATTTACATACGCAGCTAATCTCGATATAGATTCATTAATACATATCTTTCTACTCATTACTTTTCTTTTACATAAAATATTCATTCGTTCTTTTAAAAAAAATTTTTTTTTAACGTAATACATTGGTCTAACTATGTAAGAGCATTGACTTTCACAGTGATTGACATGAATGAAAATGTATTTCAGATTTTTAAAAAATTCATATCTTGGTCTTTTGGAGGTGTTAAGTTATGAGATCATGAACTGACTTTTTTAAACTTAAAATGCATGCTTTTATATTTGAAGACTATTCTTTAAGTATCGCCACTTGTATTTGAGACGTTTGCATTTAAATTAAATTTATAGTAAAAATAAGGAGGATATTAATTAAAACTTTTCATTACTATAACAGATAGCAATATCGTTCTTAGTAATAACTTGTGATAAACGAAATTACCCGGAGAAAATTTTTAAAAAATGGATAGTTTAATTTGAATGTTCGGCTCTTTATACATTTTAGTGAAGTTTTGAAAATTGAATAGAGACATTTTAAAGTTTACCAGACAAATTCCGTAAAAATTTTTTCAATATATTCTTGATGCAAAAAATATACATTAATTACAGGATAGATAGATGAAAATATCTTGACCGTAATCACTTCGTAAAAGCAATAATTCAGTGACCACTGAAAAAAAAAATTAACACTTTTTCTTATGAATATAACACGGTAAAAATATTTCAAATTGTTTATATACAAGATCCGTTAACTCTGTAATATTTTGAAGTACACGATTTTTATTTATTTTATAAGTAACTCTTCCTGGCTGTGCTTTTTCTGAGATCCAAGGTGCATAAACGACAAAAACGCAGAGTATAATAATTCGAGATATCACAGATTTCTTGGATGAAGATTTATCTTCATTTACATTATTAAACTTCTCTCTTTTCTTCATATTTGTTATAATGATTATCAAAAAATTCCGTTTTTTTTTAGTGCTTATCTACTCTTGCTATAATTAAAGAACTTTGAAATTAACTCTGTATGGTTTAAGAGTCTAGTGGATTCATGTTTTGGTGACGTAGTGATTTTGAGCTGAAGTGCTGTTGCATATTTTGCAGATGTAACTCAGTCGGAAGGGGACTATTGCTAGCCGTACAGTACAATATAAGAACTAGACTAGATTTCTCTAGACTTGGATAGTGTAACTAGAACAGTCTACCCTTGTAGATTAAATAAAGATAAAATTTGAAACGTTATTTGATGTTTTGTGTGACATTGTAAACAGTATTGCGTTTGTTTTCGTTTCAAAATTACGGGAGAAAATATTTACATTTTTTGTTAAACTAATTGAATTTAACATAAAAGTAAAAAATATTTACTTTGTTTTACTGAAATTAGAAATATAAAGATTATTACGCTCTCAGTTCAGAAATTTTAGAAGAATATGTAAAAATGTAGACATTTAATTTTAGAGGATACAGTTACATTAATGCCACACGAATTAGTCGCATTTGACACGTGTGATTTGATTTCTGTGACGTAATTCAGCAACCATCTTAGATCTTACATGTTTTACGGAGCAAACACAGACATACAGACACAGATTGCCTTTTATATATATAGATAATCACAAAAAAAATTATCAAATGATAGAAACTAAATCGCAGCCACAAAAATAACATGAATATCACAAATAACTTAATGAGAAAATAAAATAATGTAGATGGAGACGTTCCACATTAATTCAAACAAAAAGCTAAGAAAGAAGCTCTATGAATACTGGAAAGAGCGATAACAGTTAATGAGCTTGATAAGCCAGATTTCCCTGAATTAGAAAAATCTCCCAGTAATTAGCACCGGCTGCTCATACAGTGAATACCGTATGTTTCTGGATAAATAAAAAACGCTAATATTACCATTTACCTTTTTTAACAGCATGTTCATACAAGTATATGTAGTAATATCGACAGAAAAAATATCAGAATTACAATATAACAATAACAAAGAACACGAAGGTCAGTTTGAGGATGCGAAATAGAAATATGTTCACAGCCACTTTCTGAGTATGAGTTTGACTTTTGTTTAACCGCATATTAACTTTTGTGGTTTATTTAATACCAAAATGGTTTTAAGTTATTTTTAAATGTTCGGTTATAGTGAGAATTGTGATTATAGTCAGGTTTTAATTAAAAAAAAATTGCTCTTTCTTTTATTTTAGAAAACTGAAAATGTTTTCTTATTTTTAAATTCAAGAGTGTTTTGCTGAAAATATTTTTCCGTCTATATTTCTGAGATGCGGTAGTATTTAAAGAATTTACATTATTCAGACTAATGCCCTCATCTTTCTTTGTTGCCATTTGTACGACGTTTCGGTCGTTATACGTACCGGCCTTTTTCAGGAGCTAGGAATTTTGAACCGAACCCTTTATTACCCCAGTGATTGTAATAAAGGGTTTGGTTCGAAAATTCTAGGACCTGAAGAAGGCATACAACAACCAAAACGTCGTACAAATATCAACAATACAAAATATCAACAATACAAATATCAACAAAGATGTGAAAAATAGTCTTAATAATGCAAATACTGTATATTTTTTCCTTCAAAAATTTATTATGATAATAATTTTTCTTTGTCAGATTCTTTTCTCAAAAATGTGTATTTTCTATAAAATCTATTTTTATGTATAGTGTTTTGACTCCAGTTTGGTGGTTAACTATTTACCCATAGCTGGGACTCGAACAGGTGCTACCATTCCGGGTCATGGCGGACCTGAGAATAACAGCAATTAGGTGGTTCCATGCTCCTCACAACCTCTCAATCAAAAACCTAGTTGGCGAATGCAATTTACCTTCATGCCCAGGACTGCCACTTTCTGAGTATTAATTCCAGAAACTCAGCACACATTACAGAAGTATAACGGATAAACCCTATCAGTTACCGCAAATTGCTGCGTACAAGTCATTTGGCGTAAAAGACGAGCTAGCGTAAAAATTGAATTCAAGATTTCCAGTGCAATATTCTGAGTTAAGCTAATACCATATGGGTCGTCCCCCAAACATTTGGTAGATCATCAATGGCCTAAAACCTAGGTTTACTAGTAAATAGTTACAGCATACGATGAGCAGAGCCAGAATTGTGTTAATAATATATATGAATTTCTGTATAAAAATGTCAAATATTTTCAGCAAACATTAGTTTTATTGAGATATATTTTCCGCCAGAGGTACTTTAATTGGGTTACAGAAATTGTTAAGGTTGATGCCTCACTTGTTCACAACTCCATGATAGAAGTTTTATAGCCAACATATAAGCCAACAGCTAGTTTTGAAAATAAATTTTAAGCTTGAAAGTTCTACAGTAATATTTTTTATTGGGGAAGTTGATAAAAATTGTTGAAGAATTTGATGAAAATTGAGTAATTTGATAAAAAATTATTGAGAAAATTGATAAAAATTGGCTTTATTATTTCTGGCTTCTAAATGAACATTATAGTGAAAAGCGATAAAGAATTTAATGCGTGGAAAAAATTCACCAAAGACTGTTATAAAATAGATTTGTTGTAGTAGAAATGGTATTTTTTCAGTTAAAGACTGATTATTTTCTTAAGAAAGTAATCATTACTAGAACAAACTATAAAGGAATGAAAAAAGAAAGAAAAATCAGGAGATATAGAATAGGCAAAGATGAACGTGAAATGAGAGTGATAATGGCGACATATAAGAGAATTATTAGAAAAATGAATCAAAATAACTCGCAAAAAAGATGAAGAAATGAAAAAAGATGAGGTTACCTAATCAAGGGCAGCCATAGAGAGGAAATGTTGTATCAAGATAACCCCTGACATTCACATACTGAGTTCCTACGCAATATTAATGGCTTTTTGCAAGTTAAATATTGACATAATCCTGGCTTCGTTTAACATCATTAATTTATAACTTTTACTTTCAGATTGTAAGAGCATCATTCATATATTTGCAATATTCTCACCCATGTTCTTTCCATCTAAAGAACACTTTAGGCATACTTTATTCTATGATTTTCACAGAGGGTCCAATGCAAATTCAATGTGTTTCTTGTTGAGAATCATTGCTTTCACAACACCTTTAGACACCAATTTTGGGTAGGCTTGTCACAGGTGATGAGAAGTGGATTCTCTACCATAACGTTAAACGTCAGTGATCGTGGATAAATCGATGAGAAAGACCAGTTCAGCAACGGAGAGCAGGACTCAACACTAAAAAGGTCATGTTGAGCGTATGGTGGGGTATTAAAGGGGCCATCCATTACGAACTTTTAGACAACAGTCAAACCATTACTGCTAGTCTCTATTGTGATCAACTTAGTCGTTTTAAAACTGCTTTGACCCAAAAACGATCTCTTTTAATCAACAGAAAGGGAGTCGTCTTCCATCATGATAATGCTCGTCCTCACCCAGCACAACTGACCAAAGATCTAGGAGAATTTGGTTGGGAAATCTTGTTCCATTCTGCATATTCTCCTTATGTAGATCCCTCAAATTATCACTTATTTCGAGGGTTACAAAACCATTTAGATGGCTTTAGGTTAGGATCACGAGAGGAGATTGAACATCAGTTAGACTCACATCAAGACCTAATGAATTTTAAAAGCAAGGCATTTATAAGCTCGTTGACTGATGGAATCAAGTTCCAGTAGAAAATCGAACAAAGAACAAGAGTTGATATACAGTGATTAAACAGACAAAATAATGGTATGCAATATACAGAAAAAGAGAAGGATAAATGACAGAGTGAAACATTGATGGCGTTCAGAGGAGAGACGTATTGCATAGGTAACTACCTAGGCCTGAGAAGTAGAGAGGACATAGACCACCGGATTTTTTTTTGATGCGACAATAATTACACTTTTGATAATAAGCAATATTAATCAAGAAACGGTTAAACTAAAAAAAAATCTATAAATAAAATTAAAAAAAGGAAATGTAGAGCAATCTAAGATAAAAATATTTCAAAATATAATATTCTTCATACGGAAGCTTATACTAAATTATCTTTGATATTCTCTCAAATAAGTAAAGCAAAACTTAAAAGGCGGTAATCTTAATGAAATTATAGATATTTTTTATCATCATATCGCTCCAAGAAGGGCAGGTTACTGCCACTGGTGCGCAGGGGATTACATAGGAGAAAATTATGAGAAAGGTTATAGGAGGTGTCAGGAAATGTGTAAGAGAATGCTTAGAATACTGATGAAAGTGGAGTGGACGGAGAAGGGAACACGAGTGAGAGGATTCAAGGTAGTAACATAGGCGATTACTATTGCCTTTACATTTAAATTTTTTAGAGATTATGGCTTTTGGGGAGCAAGTAAACGAAAGGGAATTCTACAGGCTGGAAGTGCGAGAAAAGAAGCTATTAGAGTAGAAGTTACATTTTACATGTTATTGGTTTCGCAGTAAAAGGGTTGGACCTAGTTGCTAATCTTGTGGCTCTAGTAAATTAAATATAGAGAGTACCTGTGAACTAAGTTAATCGGAGCAAAAGTCGTGAAAGTATTTGTAGAAGAGACACAGCGAAGCCACATTACGCCAGTGAGAAATTGACTGCATGTGTCCTGCCAAGTTGGGATCGTTGACATTACAGATTCTTCGTTGGATTTTGTCAAGAACCCCGAGGTGGATAGCATGGGCACCCGACCAGATGTGGCATCAGTATTCAATGTATGACCAGACTGTAGATTTATATATGTGCAGGATGGTTACAGACGGAAAATACTTCCTGGCGCTGCACAGAAAACCGACCTTCTTAGCAGCAGATTTGGCTATGGATTCGATGTAGTCATTCCACTTGAGGTCTGTTGTGCGAGTTAATCCGAGGAGGCGCAGTGTTTTCCTTTCAAAGAGACTAGCCTGATCTATATTAATGAGCGCAGGGTAGAAGCGACTGTCTGTGATGGTTAATAGATAGCAGTTTCGTTTTGGAATCATTATCTCAAATTAAATTTAAGTTTTACCTTAGGGTCGACGGTCGAATATATATATATATTAATACATCAAGGATTGTTTTTCATCTAAGGAAATGCTTTTCTGCGTTTAGTTACTTTAAATGTCGTAGTTCAATCGCTGCATGTTATTATATTTTTCCATTTCCTGGACGCCAAATTCCGCAGATTGATGTGAAAAGGCGTAGAAAAATGCCGTCATAAAAAACAGAATTTGTTAAGAAAAATATGAATTGTAAGGGGAAAACACGATTAAGTTTCGGCGATGAAATTCAGGTAATCCATTAAAATAAAATAAAAATGACAGTATCAATCAGTAAACTTTTTCTGCTTTCAGCTGACAGACAGCTTGCTGCAAATGCTTGATAGGCCCTGAATATTGACATATGAAAAAAATCAAAGTTCAAATGAAGGACATCAGAGCAAACAAAACTTTTCAATATACTCGGTGACAGATAAAAAATTCATCTTCACGTCAGGCAAGCAGCTTAAAAGGATTCACAAAGAATTATTGTCTAAAATATTCAATCTTCCTTCCCAACCCTCATAAGCACCTTTAGTGTTAGAAAACATTAGGGGTCACGATTGATATTTTCTGATAATAAGGCATAGGCAACCGAAAACTGAGGCGCTTAAAATGGATCGATGCAAATATGAATGCCTTTAGTAAATTCAATCGATAAAATATATATTCGTGTGTTTCAAATAACTTTAAACATGTTTTCTAGGCGATCGAGATGTGTCCTGAACCCCCCCCCCCCCCACGAAATCCGGTAGATGTAATTCACTATTTAAAAACGAAACTTGGACTCAACCCAATTGCATTTATTCTTGGAATTTAGTATATATATATATATATATATATATATATATAAACGTGTATTAACATCAATATTAAGTTCCTGATGAGACATATCTCTTTTAATGTCGAAACAAAATATACATCTTGCCTTTTATATCTATATATTATCGAATTTCTGCACAACCTTGAAACTTCTGAATATCGTTTCTTATGTCTTTATGTGTGTATCAAATTTGTTTATGTGTGTATCAAATTTGATTAAAATCGGACCACTCATTCTATAGCCCGATTTTTTTAATTATAGATTTTCGATATTTATCGGGGGTACCTCAACCCAAAACCAAGCTAAGAACACTCACAGACGCTTATAGCACAACTGCGTAAATTTTCAAGAAAATCGGTTCAGCCGCTTCGGACACACACACAGACACACTGACACAGACACACTGACACACAGACAGACAAAGTTCCATTTATAAATAAGTTTATATATATATATATATATATATATATATATATATATATATATATATATATTCAAGGTATGAGATAGAGCATATTTAATGTACACTTACCACCGTCCTGAGTATGTCGATAACGCCTCTGATTAGGTGATTTTGAGAGGCCTAACACGGATTTAGTGATTTAGTAGCACCTGTTAGGGTTTCAGCTGTTTAATATTTAATATAAAACTAGGCCCCAAGCACTATGAAAGTAAAAATATCAGCAATACATTTTAATAGTAAAATATTACTAACAGTAGATTTTTGTAAACAATAAGAAATATAAATTAGCAATAATGTAGAAAAAAATTGTCAAAAATGCATATTTTGAAAAAATAACAAATTACAGGCAAAACATTTTTAAAAAGAAATTTAATATCGATCCCCAAAAAGTTAAATTTTGGCATTACATGATTCAAAAGGTGTTCATACTCAGTCAGTTCAAGTGCCGTACCTGATACACGCTTGGGCGATCATGTCTCGAAAGAGTCATGACTGACTGGGCAGAAGATTATCCCGCAGTAGGTTGCCATTGCTTTCTGCGGTAGACTGGTTGCCGACCAAGGCTACAGAACCCAATCTGTCCTGTTATTTGACCCATAACTGGAAGGAAGAGACGGATGAATACCTTTCCCAAGGGTATTTGCGCGTAAGTGAATACAATGGATTCAACTGGAATTCGAACTCGGCTCCCCGGTTTCTCGTTCCGAGCCGATATCCACTGTACCACAACGCACATCCCTGTCAGTCAGTTAAGAGCCATACGTGATACACGCTTGGGCGATCATGTCTCGAAAGAGACATGACTGACCGGGCAGAAGATTATCCCGCAGTAGTTTGCCATTGCTTTCTGCGGTAGACTGGTTGCCGGCCAAGGCTATGGAACCCAATCTGTCCTGTTATTTAACCCATAACTGGAAGGAAGAGACTCACCTAAACAAATAGACAACTGACCAGAAAATGTAATTATTTGTTAAGCCAGAACAAAAACACATGGCCTGAGGATATCATTGAAGAAACATGGTGTTGACCTTAATGTTTATTTTTACACACAGACACATACACACACTCATACACGCAGACATCAACACACACACACACCCACACACACACGCACACACACACATATATATATATATATATATATATATATATATAGTGGGCTAGGATAAGTTTTTTGTCTACAAAGATTACAGCCATTTTGGCTTGTGTAATAACGTCTCTTCTTTTCTTAGGCACCGGATAATACAACCAGCCCCCATTGGAAGGAAAGGTAAAGCCTCGGGGATAGCCCCCTGAGGTTTAGTACTCTTTAGTCCAATTTTCTTCAGCCGCATGTCCGTCTTCAGGCAGACATACAACCAAGCTGCATTCTGCCCGAAACGCAACTGAAATCAGTTCGACTGTTGGTATTTACTTTTGCACCAACATGCCAAAGATACGACAGAAGATCACTTTTTAGGTGGGTTTACCGGCGGCGCCGCAGAAATTCGTAAGGAAGACTATCCACTCCCAGAGTTTTGTCCCGGCCAGCTAGCATCAGCGCAATGTAGAGGCCATATTCGTTACCTCAGGAAAAATTCACTTTAATCTAGCCCTAACTACAAGAGCTTGATCCTTCTCGATAAGCAATAAGGCATGCTCCACCATTTCTAAAATTACCCGATGAGATGTCGTCGGAAACGGCTCGATCCGCCGAAACAAAGCCGACCGCTTTGCATGGTCATTAGACGCATAAACTCTAATCAGACGAAGAAACTTATTCTTTATACTAACATTCAGCACGCAAAGTCTTCCCGCCGGATCTTTGAAAACAAGAGCATCCAGTGACTTGCTCACTGGCCAGGAAAGCACTTCTCAAGCGTCCATCAAAACATGCAGAATAGAAGGTGAACCTACTAGACAGTATATAGTCATAGTCGCGAGTTGAAAAACAACATACACCATACCGAGGCGCTGAAGATCGCGGTTGAGACACTCAAGCCCCGTTCATTCGCACTAGCTAAACAGAGAGTCATTATTAGTCCGATTAGAGTGAGGGATAGAGTTTGGGGACAGAATACCGACGTATTGTCCCAATGATCTAGTGCCCGTCTCATTTTTGACGAAGCTATCAAGTCACAGCCCACCAATGTCCCAAGGGAAAGTTAACTTTAGAGCTCTATACAGAGAGAAATGAACGTAAAGTTGGATCCGCCCTGAACAAAACTGACTCAATGTTTGATCATTCCTTTTGTAAAAATAAGAAAGAGGTGGGAATGATGAGAAGGCATCATTAGCCTCATTTAACATTCCCCATACCTGCTGGGCTTCGTGCACAGATCAGTCAAGATCTATTTACAGTGGGAAAGTTAGTTGGGTCCTCAACATCCTTCTTGCAGAGTTTTTCTGTTTTTAATATAATAAAGTTTTCAGTTCTTTCGTCTTCCTGTTGTGTACTAGTTTAGTTTCCGTCTGTTCTTGCAATACTCGGCATACATTTTCCAATAAATTGTAAATTGGTTTTGCTTTCTTTTTTTTTTTCTTTTTTTTTTTTTTTGGTGCTTTCGGTGGATGGGCTTCTTTGTCTTTTGGCTGACAATGTTTCAGATTTCTGGGGTGAGCTATTGGAGAATTTTGTGGTGACATTTGGTGTTTGTGGTGTTAACTGAGCTGCTGTTTTCTTGAGTGTAGTCATTTTAGATGGCGGATAAAAATTTTGTGTGTGAAGGAGGAGCCACTCCACCGCTCAAGTCATCGAAGGAGGCATTAAGTATTCGCCCGAACTGCATGAAATAAGCCGCTAAGTGCTGATCCATGACCTGAGAAGGAACCTTGGTCCTTCGCCTCCTTTCATAATCGGTTCTTATGATGTAGTTATCAAGTCACGACTGTATGCGTCCTCGCAGTCAGCTGGTGTTGGTAGAAGTACGTCTCGCTTAAAGTACCCTTTCCCTTTAATCACTCTTTAGGGTTTGACACCCATAGAGGTCAAAGCTTTGATTACTGCTTCTTTTGTGGTGCGACAAATCTTACGCATGCGCTGGTTTTACCATAAAGCCATACAATTCTTTTTCAACTTTCTGTTATTCTTGGGGATCTACCAAAAGTCCATCTTCTTTAATAAGATGTGCGTAATATTTAGCTTTCTCCAAAAACGTCATGTTGATTATACAGTTTGGCGAGGACTTCCATCGACAATTTTGTTTTCATTTTCGATATTGGTTTTGTGACCATAATCGGCCTTCATACTTTTCCTTGTTTGCATTACTTTGTTTTTAGATACTATTTTTTGGACATCTTTGTCGGGTGGATCTTTGGTTTTATAATTAAATTGGTACTTGTTAATAACGGGCCGACATTTGTCGGTCATATGTATTTATTTGGCCTCCTTTCCAGATATATGTATCTGCATAGTTTTTTAGACACAGAGAACATAAAACAGTGAGAGGCGCTGAAGAAAATAAAGTAATTGTTTAAACGAACATACAAACAACAACTAAATCAGTAAATTTAAGACACAAGAAGATAAAGAAGACAGAAAAAAACAAAAAACAAATACTTTTTAACGTAAAGATGCGACCATTAAACTATAATTTAACTATAATGTATCGAGAACAAAAAAGATACACAATTAAATTATACTTTTCTAAAAGAAATTGCACAATTAAAGTAATAAAAATAGAAAGGGTAAGCACTACATTTGAAAAAAAAAGGAAAACGTACGTGTTAAAAAAAAATTAAGGTTTGCCTAAAACAAGATGGCTTACTAAAAGTTAAACTAAAAATGCTATTACCTTACCAACAAAAAAGACGTTAAAAATTAAATACTATAAAAGAAATATTCAAACAGAAATAAAAAAGACAAATATAATAAATTAGTACGCAAAAAAGAAAATACAAACACAAAAACCCGAGAAGGGTAAAAAATAAACTGCAAAAGAATTAACAAAAATTAAAATTAGCCAATAAATACATAGAAAATAAAATAAAAGAACTTAACCTAAAATACGATCTTCAAAATTGAAAAGAAAAGTAATTTAAAAAGCAAAGAAAGACGTCGAAAAAATGCTGATTAGAAATCTTAATTCGACGGACTCAAATTAAAGCAGGAACAGAAAATCAATTCAACTGTTCCCACAAGGCCTCCTCTCCTACTAATCTTATAGTAAACATAAGAGTCCAACACAGACTCTTCAAAGCGAGGGCACCACAACAGTAAATTTTGCTAATATTCGAATTCGAGACAGGTATATGTTTGGGGAAATCAGAATGAGACTTGAGAAACTGAGTGTCTGAAGGTGACCGTGAAACATGGACTGATTGGAGTACTGGCGTGGGCACTGTCTGGTTTGGATAGAAATCTGAGCTGATTCTTGTTGACTATTAAAGTTAAAATATTGTCAAATATTAGAGAAATTCCTACTCACACTGTTTGAAACTAATCAGCTTGATAAGAATGTCTACCTTTTTCAAGAAGATTGAGTGCCATAACTTTCGAGTAAAATATCAAAGGCCTGGAAGAATTTGTAAAGAATCAAGTCACTAACACGGGAATCCAAAATTCCTGACATGAATATAATAGAGCACGTTTGAGAGCACCTTGATCAAAAACTTTGAGAGCGTGTAACTTAAATCCTGTCAGTGGCAACCCTTAATCAAACATTGTTAAAGGAGTGGCAAAACAGGGATCAGACGATTGTTGATAACTTGATCAAATTCATGAAAAATCAAACACAAGGACTGAAACTAGCAAACTGAGGACCGACTCCATCCTAGTTTTATTTAGGTTGAGCTGAACTTTGTAATTAAATTTTGAAATTTGAATTGGATCTAGTTTATTTCTTCTGACTAAAAAAGTTTCTTAGGTCACTATATATACGCTCTCACACCCTAATTGAACACTCTGGAAGAATGGTAGACTTTTTAAAACAGTAGCTACTCTGGCATCTACGCATCGTTCGTTCAGCAATGAATTAGAACACTCTAAGCTATTGGACGTCTATATTGATAATATACACGCTAAAAACTCTGCCTCCTTCCACCGAGCGCCCTTAGCTCAGAGATATAATCATCGACTGACGCCAGTTCGGTCGGGTTTCAATCGTGGGTAAAAAGCAATCGGCCGTCTAACCGTACTGATGAGGTGTGATACAGCGAAATAGACCTGTCTGTGGATGAATATTTACGCTCTCACACCCTGATTGAGCACTCTGAAGAATGGCAGACTTTGAAAAACAGTAGCTACTCTGGCATCTACACATCGTTCATTCAGCAATGAATTAGAACACTCTCAGCTATTGGGCGTCTATAATGATAATATACACTCTAAAATGCCTGCCTCTTTCTTCCGTAACTCAGAGGTAGAATCGCCTGACTGACGCCAATTCGGTCGGGTTTCAATCGTGGGTAAAAAGCAATCGGCTGTCTAACTGTACCGATGAGCTGTGATACGGCGAAACAGATCTGTCAGTGGGTGACTATATATATATATATATATATATATATATATATATATATATATTCTGATTTCATCGAAATAAACTGTGTAAGTAATTTTTCTAACGCTAATTTTATGATAAACGAGAATTCAGAGCGTATTCACTAGCCAGTTTCTTATGCGTGCCTCCAGCAAAATTGGACGAGTAGATTGTTCCTGCGGCTTCAGAGAATTCTATGTCTTTCTGTCTATGAATATAATTTTCTCAATCGCGCCTGAATCTATCTTACCTTTCCCTCCTGCGTCATAGCACAATTCTAATAAGTGTTAGCATCATTTGAGATTACACGCTTCCGTGGACGAATAATAGACAGATTATTTACACCCTCTGCCCGTGTATTACCTTATGGTCATGCGTAATGATAAGAATCAAGGCGAAATATGTTGTCTGCGGCAACTGTTATGTTCAAAAGTATTTATTTTCTATTTTGCTTCCGCTTGTTCATTTTTCAAATCTGTTTAAATATTCCTTAGTTCTACTATATGGATTTTTTATGATCAAAGCAGATTATCTGTTTAATATCAAGTGTAAACGCTTTTTCACTAAGGCCAATAATACGTATTTACTAACATGAGATTTGTCCCGCCTTAAATGAAAATTTGTGGTAGATTCTATTGCAAAAGTTTCCCAAGCTGTCACAAAATGTCAGTCAAACGGAAATACCAACAAAAATATCATCAAAAACAAGTAACCATGATTCATGTGTGAATACGCTAAATCCTTGGCTCACTGTAAATACCACGCCATAACAGAAATCTTACTTTATTCACAACTGCTTTTAATCAATGCAAAATAATCTTATAAAATGAAAACAGCAGCTATGCATAGGCAATACAAATGCAATTAAAAGACAAAAACTGTTTGATCTTGCGAACTCTTTTTCCATTACTAATGTACCTGAGATTATCAATGCTCGTCAGAAGTTTGTAATGTATTTTGATTAGAAATCCACGTTAGATTAAAGGGTTATTCCTTATATGATTTCCTCACCAGAAGGACCCCAAGCATTTTGACATCTCTATCTCGGCTTGTAAGGTTTCCTACTCAAAGGCGTTTACTTGAAAGCTCAAAATAAAATCTTTACACTAGTTTTCAAAGACAATAGCTTAGAAGAAAGGAAAGTGAGCTGTCGTCAGCGTAATAATATTGCACTTACTTAGTGTTATCTGTAAATGTATTAAGCTACCACTAGAAAAAACATTACTGCTTATCTCAATAAAAACCTGAACGACGAACAGAATTTCTTGTTCTTCTTTGTCTAGTGTCGATGTATTAAGTTCCCTCAAGTAAAACGCTTAAAAATAAAGACATTTTGAGAACGATCATCTTAGATATTTCAAACGCAATTGATAAGTTGTGGCTCAAACTTAAAGGTTTTGGAATCTTTGACACAGCTTTTTTGGTTATGTAGTCTTTTTTATGCAGATACTTGTTAATGGACAGCTCCCATGAAGCATGTGGTATTAAAGATGGCGTCCACCAAGTCTCTCTTTCTCTTCTTTGCTTTATTCTCTTTGTGATTTATATTAATTTTTCCCTCGTAAATAAATATGAATATGACATTGAGGTGTATGTTTCTACCTCCAAATAGTTTCAAAACAAGGTTAGTGTTATTTTCTCATCAAGGAATAGATTCTAAATTTGCGCCAGATCTTATGTGTGTTAATACTTTCCAAGATTTAGTTGAAATTTACCATTGACTATATGAGGTATTTAATGATGAAATATAAATATTTTGTATATCATTTTATACTTTCAGGTTAAATTAATGTATTTAAATACAAGATATATCACCCGACCATGCTTGGGGGTTTTAGTTCTTACATTGAAATGGTAAGTTAAAGTGCTTAGTCAAACAGCTCCATTATGAAGTTTCTGTAACGCTTAAGTAAAAAAAAAAGTGAGATAAGTATAAGTTTTTGTTGTATTTCTAAAACAGGATATATGCTTGGTCGATTTTGCCAATAAAAGGGAATGATGTATGTAAAATTGGAAGACTGGGGCGGTTGTTATGGGAGCCTCTAATGTGATGCGATGACGTTGTAACGCAGGAGAAATAGATATATCGTCCCTGCAACGTCAGAGGGGTTGACACCTGGTAACTCGTTTTTGGTTGAGTTTGAGTGAAGCGTCATGGAAAAATGCGTAAAAGTACACAAAAGACCATCGAAAATTATGTTGTCGCTGATTTTTGACAAAATTTATACATTGATACAAAAAGATTTGTATACATGAAAAGATCGGACGTTGATTTCCAAGTTACCCAATTTTAGTAGATTCGCATAAGGTGTCTCGAAGGAGAAGAGTTCGTAAATTCTAAGCGTTTTGGTGATTTATGCTGTAACCTGTAAATCAACATAAAAAGTCAAAGGTTCATGTAATGATCGACAAATGACCTAATTTTGCTTGAAAATGGACTAAGAGTTTCGGAGAAGTAGGGTTCGTAAGAGTAGAGACACACAAACAATCAGACCGACAGACAGACAGCAGACATAACATTTTGTCTATATAAGAAAATATAAAAAAAATAAGTTGTATAAAATATAAAACAAATATATTATTACATTATTTACACTGTTATGACTATTGTCGGTATCTTTATTGCCATGTTTTTGAGGTTTCAACCGAAATAAAGGTTTCGGTACGAAATTCCTAGCACATGAAGAAGGCCGGAAAATACGACTGAAATATCGTAAACTTGGCAATAAAGATGAGAGTAATATTCCGAAAAATATAGATAATGTAAATTCTACCTCATCTCAGAAGTATAGAAAAATACTGTAATTCTTAAGTTTATAAAAATATAATATTACTAATTTCACTACAAAAAGGTATTGTTAGTATTTTTTAAAAATAAAAATGTAGTCCTGCACATTTTACTGGCAATGTACTTTTATACTTGTTTAGTGTTGTCTTCATAGTAATTTTCCTATTAGAATTTATTTTTGGCTATTTTATGAAAAAATGTACAGTTGATTTTTTTGGGGGATTTGTCCGTAGCTGAGTCATATGCTATAACCCCCTGTCAAAGTGAATCTGGGGACAACAGCAAACAGTTAGTTTCACGCCCCTAAGGACATCCAATCTCCCGATCGGAGGCCTTGATGCCATAAATAATCTATCCAGTAGATACGATCAAAGAGTCTCCTTGCCTAGAGTGTCTATAGGTTTTATAGAGCATTACAAGTAACAACTGGCATTCGTTTATTCCGACCATCACGAAAAATGCTAAAAGAATGTTCCGTTCCTTGAAATGCACGAGAAATTATCTAACTTTTGCTGAGATGCACTATTTTTACAATAATCATCTAAGACAAGGACTACAGTATTGCTGTTATAAATGGGATGTTGCTGCACATTTCTTACGCTCCAGCCTTGACAATTTTCAAAAGCTTAGAATATTTTCCAGTCTCTAGTCAACTAGTCCTAGTCAGCTAACTAAATGCTATTAGTTTGTAAATTATCCATTGCTGTTACTATGACAAATGTTTTAATGTTCTCATTCCTTAGTACCACTAATCAAACATTCACAATAAGAACCCGCCATAATATGTTCCGGATAATAAATCATTCCTCTTCTTTTTTTATTTCATTGGTAAAAAGTAAGTTCAACATGGACAGCTTCACCTGTAGAACTGCTATTTTGTTTATTTTTTGGATCAGACTATGAAAAGGAAGCATCTCAGAGCACTAGAATCTTAACCCTTCTAGTGTTAACTGATGTCTCTTCTACATAGCTTCATAATATGATTTTAGTTGGTCGTTGGTTGTTTTGTTTTGTATGGCACATCAACCTCGGCGGGTCATTTATTACCAACTAAATTATTTATTTCTTGCCGGTGATACCTTTTTCTTTCAACAATTTATTGTTGTTTTTTATATAAGTTTTGTGTCTAGTAATACATTTTTCTTTTCGAGTATCAAGATTCATTGGGATTTGTTTTTAAGGGCAGGGTCCCCAGTCCTACACTTGTTATTTAACCCATAACTAGCGGGAAGGGACGGATTTCCCAAGGATACCAGTGCTTAAGTGAATGCAGGTTATTCAACTGGAATTCGAACTCGGCTCACCGATTTCTCTTTCCGAGCCGATATTCACTGCACCACAACGCACATCAGTTACTAAACGCTTATAGCACCTGGTATTCCCAAGCGGTCACCCATCTAAGTACTGACCAGGCTCAACTTCGGTGATCAAGCGAGAACCGGTGTATTCAACGTGATAGGTTGTAAGCCTCATAATATGAATTTCTTACTACATCTTTCCCGCTCCTTTACACATTTGCAATAAACTCCCTCAGAAACCCTCTACCATGTATACCACCTGAGCCTTGTGTTGAGTGAACTAATGTAAAGAAATACGATTTTACTCGATACACAACTCTTTCAAAGGAACTACCGCGAAGCCCAGCGTAGCTGAAGAAATGACTGGGCTCATGCAACACCGAGTATCCTTACTAATTTTAGGTATTTAGTACTTTGCTTTTAAATTGAAACAGGCTATGATACGCGCAAAGACTGATATGCCTAAAAACTGGAGAATACCTACCTATCTTTTCTTTATTCTTAATTCCGAACTTCTTCTGTGCCATCTCTTAATAATAGAACAGATGTAAAATGTGCAACGCAAAACAAGAAACAGGTCATGGTATACGTTTTATAAAAAATGTGAATTTGCAATTTTTTTTAATCTAGTACAAAAATGTTATTTTGTCGGTTTCCTCTATAGACTCTGGTCCAGATGTTTGCTAACAACTAATTCTCTAAAGCATTGAATAAAAGTGCTATCTTTAAAAAAATGTGACATGCTCATAGAAAACAAAATTTTTCGCTGTTAACAAATTAAATAAAATAGTACTGAGTACTGTCTTATATTTTGCCAGAATTTGATAGATGCATAAATAATAGTGACCATAAATAGGACCAAAAACCAGACATCAACAACTACTATAAAAAAAACTTGTGACTAAAGCATGAATTTAAAATGAAAAAATATTAAAAGTGTCATGACTTAATGGGAATTATATATATATATATATATATATATATATATATATGAAATTATTGAAATTAATTATTTGAACAATATTTTTAATAGATACTCGTATTTAAGTAGATAAATTGTTGATAATAAAGTAGTATATATATATATATATATATATATATTTTTACCGACCTGATTATTTACGATATGTTTTTGTTAATTTCGTTAATCTTCGTTTCATATATATATATATATATATATATATATATATATATATATATATATATATAGGTACCGCCAAAAATGTGCTAGATTATGTGTATACATTATGAAAAATGATATAAACGTATTTAAAAACAAATTTTCATAACTTCGACATTCATGTTATTATTAATAGGGAAGACAAATATGTTTTAATTACTTTTTTGAAATTTTTAAAACTTTCTAATAAGTACAAAATTTTTAGTAAATGTTGTTTGCTGAATCAGTTGGTAACCACAAATAAGGAAATCTATTTTTACCGTCCTTTTGTGGTAATAAAGATTGATTTGGAAATTCTTGCCAAGATCTCATAACTTTGATAAATAACGTTATATAACGTTATTTTGATAAATAATGAATTTTATAAGAACTGATTCCATATTTAACTTTAAATTTTAACAATATATGAAGTTTAAATTTTTAAAAATCGTGTCCTTAATTTATATATATATATATATCTTGAATCCCTGGATCATTCTTTCAAGTGCTTCCGTCTCTCACGTCTAAGCTCGGTTAGCTATCTCTACTTCCTCTACCGCTCCTCCTCCTCTGACTGTTCGGTAGTTGGTAGCATCTCTATCAATATCGACAAGGCCATTTCTTCTCACCCATCTGCCCATATATTTGTGTTTGGCGATTTTAACGCCCACCACACCAAGTGGCTTGAAAACTCTGTCACAGACCTTGCTGGGATCCGCACCATGTATTTTTCAATAACCCAAGCTATAACGCAAGTGGTAGACTTCCCCACGCGTTTCTCTAATAAACTTAACGGAAGGGACTCCTTACTCGACCTCTGCTTTACTTCCATTCCAGACTCCTGCACTACCAGGCAGGTCTGTCCTCTCTGAAACTCTCACCACGCCGTAGTTTCCGTCAACATCTCAATCCACTCTTACTCTACCCAAGAAAACCAAACCAGCAGAATATCATACTGCTACAAGAGAGCAGACTGGGACTCGTTCCGAGACTTTCTCTGGGACGTCCCCTGGAACAACGTCTTCGATCTTCCTGTCGAAGACTGTGCGTCTGAGGTCTCCTCTTGGGTTAAGGCTGGCATCGATGCTTTTATCCCGGCCAGGAAATTCCAGCTAAAATCAAATTCGCCCCCTGGTTCTCACCCGCTTGCTCAGCCGCCATTGCCTACTGGGACCATTTCTTCCGGTTCTATCGAAGCTGCTCGTCGAACCAAAACAGGCACTTTTTCGCCTCAGTAATAAGTGTACGTAATAAGTGTAAAAAAGTACTGAACGAAGCTAAGAAGGGAGGGCGTTTGCTACCAGATTACTGGCGACTCTGCAAAAGCATGCTCAACAAGAGCAAGACTTCAATACTCCCACTAATCAATGAATTTGAAGTTCTCACCTCCCCAGCAGACAAGGCTGAATGCTTTACCCATAGATTCTCCACCAATTCGACACTGGACTCGTTAGGAATACCTACACCCGACTTCCCATCCAGAACACACCGCCCTATTAGTCTCCTTCTAACCTTCGGCAAAGTTTTCGAAGCCATTATCAACGCCGAGGTGATTCAGTATCTCACGGCCCACAGGCTTTCTCTGACAAACAGTACGGTTTTCGCTTCACCGGGTCTACTGCTGATATGCTAACAACCATTACCGAGTACATATACCGGGCTCTTGACAAGAATGGCGAAGACGAACCGTTGCCTTGGATATCTCCAAAGCGTTCAACAGGGTTTGGGATGCTGGCCTCTTATGCAAACTGCGGAGCTACGGTATACCTGGACATCTGTTTGACCTCATCCAGTCATTACTCTCTAACCGGACATTAAAGGTAGGATTAAATCGGCATGCCTCCCAAAACTACCATGCGAACGCGAACGTCCCTCAAGGTTCTAACATAGGTCCCACGCTCTTTCTGATGTACATTAATGATCTCCCCGACGCCATTAGATCCCAAGTAGGCATGTACGCAGATGACACCACAATTTACTCTCGCCTCGATCAAAAACCCGGTGTGGGCGACAAAACGAACCTTGCTGCCGAGCTTGAAAAGGACCTCCAATCCGTAGTGGCCTGGAGTAGGAAATGGCTAGTAAATTTCAATGCTTCTAAAACGAAGTTGTTGTCAACTAACCACAATATACAATGGGGTAAAATGATTAAAAAAAAATATTTATATTTTTGTCGGAACGCCGGTCACTAAACCGGCTAACCCACTACACTGGCGTTTCAGTGAGGTGTGATGTTATCAAACCGTTTAAAAACAATGCCTACAAAAACGGTGGAAGGACTCTGAATGAGTTAAGAGCCAGTTTATTACAGGTGTTGTCTCAATAAATCACCGTGAAGAATGCAACGGGATACCATTCCACTATCATACCCGAGAACAATCATGACCTTAAAAAAGCGATATATTTTTTTTAATCATTTCACCCCGAACAAGGCAGAAATGCCACTAATGAGCTGGGGGCTACATAACTGTAAAAAGATTAATTAGAAAAGAGTGAGGAGTACAAACTAGTTAGAAAGGAGCAATAGAAAGCTGAGAATGCAGGTGCCATGACAGATACATAGGTGGAGAGAAAGGGAAGGATATACGGGGGTGGGGAGAGAGCTAGAGTCCAGTGGTCAATAGATGAGTATTGATATTGCATTTAAATTTCTGGAGGTTGTAGCCGTCAGGAAAGCAAGAATATGGGAGCGAGTTCCACAGGCAGGAAGTGCGAGAGAAGAAGCTGAAGGACTAGAATTGTCGTCTGCATTTGGCTAACCTAACTGTGAATGGGTGGGACCCAGTTGTCAATCTGGTTGCACGAGTAAACACCTGTTGAGTGACTTACGTTCGTCCGAGCAGAAGTCATGAAAGTATTTATAGAACAGACAAAGGGAGACTACAATTCGACGGTGGGGAAGTGGCTGCAGTCTAGTCGCCAGATCAGTACCTATCACATTACAGACTCTCCTTTGGAGCCTGTCGACAACACTGAGGAGAACGGCAGGGGCGCCTGACCATAAATGGCAGCAGTACTCCATGCACGGACGGATGGTTGACTTGTATATATGAAGGATGGATTCAGGCGGGAAAAAACATCCTGGATCGAAATAGTGACCCAACCTTCTTAGCAGTAGATTTAGCTATGGAATCAATATAGTGGTTCCATTTGAGGTCTGAGGAGAGGGTAAGGCCGAGGAGGCGTAGTGTGTTGCTCTCAGGGAGAATCACTTGGTCCATGCTAATGGGAGGCAGGAGAGGTTGCCTGTGATGGTTGACAGACAACAACTTGATCTTAGACGCACTGAAGTTGACAAGCCACTTCTTGCCCCAATTCACCACAGAGTGTAGATCCCGTTCAAGGTCAGCTGCGAGATTATATCTGCCCGCCACGACAGGTTTAAGAAAACTAACGTGAGGAGACCTTACGTGAAGAGGGTCACGTCCAAAAGAAGTATCTCCTCGCCCGGTAAGAATGGACATGGGCAACAGGTGTCACCTGACAGTCATCCTACAACTGTTAGCACCAACGGCGTTAAGGGCACACAATTCTTCGAAGTCTGTCCCTCGCCAGAAAAGAAACGACATGAGCAGCAGATGTCTCTGGACCACTACTTTGTGACTGTGTGCAACAAACAAATAATTACCATTAACATAGAACATCAGGACGCTAGACAACTGTGGTCAATTCGAGAATGTCAAGCAGGATATATCTGATCTTTTAAAATTTTCAGAAGCAGCAAAATCAATAACAAGCCTAGAATGAGAATTCCTTTGAAAAAGGTGCTAACCGTGAGGAACCCGAAAGGTTTCCGTTTTACACCAGAGATATCTCTCCCATAGTCGATTTATTGAATTGTTTTTTACAGGTTATCAACAATTTTCTTGTTATTTAATTCAATAATATATTTGAAAATATAAGGATTTTGTAGTCAATAATGTTTTACTGACACAAGTGCTGCTAATTCAATCATAGCTGGGGGAACGGAGTGAAATCATACCTTTCTCAGGGTTATTTAGCTAAGTGCCATACGTGATACCCGTTTAAGTGATCAAGTCTCGAGAGAGACATGACTGACTGGGCAAAAGCTTTTCCTGAAGTACGGTGCTATTAATTTTGCGATAGACTGATTGCCTTGTCACGTCTAAAATAAACTACATCTAAGCAAGGCATAACATAGACTTATAATGATACTTTGCGACTGTAATGATGGCGCCCATTATAAATATGGTACCAAGTATATGAGCACGTTGGATTTATTAAATGCTTACCAAATTCAACTTAATGTTCTCTCTATCAGAAAAAAAGGTTACTAAGAGTTGCTCAACATATAGGCAGTATATGTGCGCTGTCGTGCAGTGGATATCGACACGGAACGAAAAGTCAAATAGCCGAGATCGAATTCCAGTTGAATTCGTTGTATTTACTTAAGCACTAATAACCTGATAATCCATCGCTTCTCCGTCAAGCTATTGGTGAAACAGCAGGATAGGTTTCGTTTTATAGACTTCGTTGGCACCCAGTATACTGCAGAAAGTAATGGCAACCTAATGGCAACTAAAATCTTTTGTCCAGTCAGTCATGTCGAGATATTATCGCATAGGAATGTATGGCGTATACCACAACTGACTGTTATGCAGTAGAGACCACTTGATATATTTTGAAATATATATATATATATATATATATATATATATATATATATATATATTGAGCGGACTTATCTATTAGGGATTCGCTACCATCTTTAGCAGACAGCTTTACACAAATACGAGTTCACAACCATTATTATTATTATTATTATTATTAATTTTTTTTTGTCTTATTTTTCATTTTCAATGAAATTGTTTTGTATTACGGGTTTTCCCCATCAAGTCGTACGATCACGATCAGATAGCACCGTTTGCAGAATATTTGCAGATTCAAGCAAAGCAAACTTTTGTTGCGCTGTCATGCTAGACTTTATTCCGGTTTTATACGTATATTTTTACTTTCGTTGGTACAGACTCCTAACATCTCATTATTAGCTGTGACAGTAGTGACCTAAATGTTTCACATTGTTACAACCTAAATCTGGTAGTTAGTGCAAATTTTGAGCTTTTCAGTTGCGTTAAACTTTGTATAATAATTACCAAGAACAGACATATTGACAGCCCATTCTGGTTTTAGATTTTTACCGACTGTGATGCCTGGTGTGGTTACCCCACGGTACGGTCTGTTTAGTTGTTAAAATCTCATACAATCTTGACTCGCTTGTTGATCGTCTTTTAATGTTTCTGGCGGAACCATTTCTGTTCGACTTCAATATTATACTTTCTGCACCTGCACTAATGCAGATGAGACGACGTTACACTTTATAGCTACAGTTAAATAGGTTACAAATTGTAAGTTTAGCTGAGCAAAAATTAAAGTTAATACATTAGAAAACATTGAAATTGTATTACTTTAAGATTTTATTACTTATTTCGGAAATTTTGATTTTCGGGAGTATTGAAATCTGACAACTTTCAATAATACTCTATCTAGTTATTACCTGGTTTCTTTTCACATATAAGCTGGCAGAAACTGGAGGAAATCCGCGCCTACATTTTTAGGGTTAAGTTTATTCACCAACCAATATATATTGTTTCCTGTAAAATATCATTTCGTTTTCTAGTAGGAATCAGATTTGGAATCTTTGATTTTTTATGTTATTTATCCAATCTGTTGGGTTTTCTTATAGGCTATAAAAATAAAATATTTAGAAATGTTTTTTTCTGATTTCATTTTATTAGAAAATGGTTCTCAATGATAACCTGCTTTTGTTTTGTTTTTATTTATTGTATCTCAATAATTCATTCTTGTTAGAAATAATCCTTTTCTCTTCGTCATAAGCAACAGTGAACTTTCAAAAAATCTTTCCTACAAATTAGATATC
Source organism: Ascarosepion bandense (assembly GCA_037127315.1). Taxonomy (NCBI): domain Eukaryota; kingdom Metazoa; phylum Mollusca; class Cephalopoda; order Sepiida; family Sepiidae; genus Ascarosepion; species Ascarosepion bandense. The sequence continues at coordinate 93,619 of JBBBDQ010029237.1, forward strand.
TACTTCTTCTTTCAGGACTTAGGGGATCATGGACCTCTATTTATCTCTCTCCTTTGTCATTCTTAAAACTTTCATTCTTGCCATCTCTCCCAAACTCTGCTCTGCAATCCACTTTCTTAGGCCCATCAAGTATATCTGGCATTGTTTTCCCCTGTCTCACTTTCCCTTTATCCGTCCCGTCCCGTGAGTATTAGATTCTCTAAACCCTCCTTCCTCATTATGTGTCCCAGAAACTCCAGCTGTATCCTCCTGGTGTTATATATAAGATTCTTTTTCGTTTTCATCCACTCCAAAATATTCTCATTTTTCTCATGTTCGGTTGCATCCTCAGCATCCTTCTATTGGTTCGGGAAGGATTTCTAATAAAAACAAAAAGGATTCAAGGGGAGAAGACGATGATGATCAACTATATAGTATAAATGATGATGTTTTGGGGATCTATGGTTGCCCATGTCTTGAACGAATACAACATGTAAATGAAAAAAATGCTTTCATCTTAATTTTTGTTATCATGTGATCTAAAATTGTTATTGCTTATTTTTATTCAATGCCTAAGAATTAATTCTTTTTAGAGAAAATTATTTAGTTATTTATGCACGTAATAATGACATCAGTAGTGAAAGGCTTAATAACAGACAAAGAGAATCAGAAGTTGGTTCAAATCTTGGTCGCGCCAAGTTCTTCTTCTTCTTCTTCTTCTTCTTCTTCTTCTTCTTCTTCTTCAATGGGCCGTATTTCTTCCGGAGGTAGTCGAACATGGCCTTCAACATCTCGGTATCCGCTTTCAGTGTTAAAACCTTACTTCTTAGTATCTCTCATAAACCCTGCACCACATCCACCTGGTGAAGTCCATCAAGTATGTTACGTGTTACTTTCCTGTATCTTTCTTTTCATCTATCTCTCCCGTGAGTATCATATTCTTCAATTCCTTCTTCCTAATTACATTTTCCTAAAACATCTGTTGTATTTTCTTGGTGTTAAGTACAAGTTTTATTTTCGCTTTCATCCAATCAAAAACCTCGTCGTTCCTAACATGTTTGTTCCATGTTTTCCTCAGCATCCTTCAGAAGAACCATATTTCTTTGTTTCGAGTCTCTCCTTAATCTTTGAGGATATTGTCTAGTAATCGCTGTTACGTAGAAGGACAAATAACAGTCCATGACTCTTTTCTTTGTTTCCAACGAAATATTCCTGTCTCTCAATACTCCGCAGAGATTTTGAAATGCGTCTTGAGCGATATTAAATGATGCTTATAAAACTAGCCAGGGTATGGTGTGTAAGAATAACACTTTAATTAGCCATGACAGCTAAAGGCGGTAATATTCACACCTTTCTCATATCAGCTTTGACAAAATATTTAGATGTGAGACAAGTTTGTGTTAGAAGCTTTGATTGACGAATTAGGTTGACGTTAAGCAATCAGGACAGACTGATTTCAGCTTCTTTAAGGAGGAACCATTTAAACTGCAAGATGGTCCATCCCGGCGAATACACTAAAAAAGCTCTTTTTTATAAATTCTTCTGTTTCGCAATGTCAGAAATCTTGTCTTAGAATCGAAAGTCATATACCATAGTGATTCCTTCAGTTCTTTTACATATTCGGTGATTTTACACAACAGTGTCCCTTTTCAAGATCATTACTTTTTCTGAATCAAGATAGCGGCATTTATAAATAATCATGGTTTGCACCAAGTCGCATGCTTCATATGAGGTCTCTGTTGTGAAGCTATTGCTAGAGATAGCCATCTGCTGATTCGAGAGCGGCAAAATGCATGCCATTCTTCTTCTTCTTCTTCTTCTTCTTCTTCTTCTTCTTCTTCTTCTATGTGCCTTGTCCCTTCAGAACGTAGGCGATCATGGCTTTTCACGTCTGACTATCCCTGGTGGCTCTTAGCACTCCTTCTCCTGTCTCTTTTCCCCCTATCCTGCCTGTTAGTATCAGGTTCTCCAAGCCCTATTAGATTCTCAGCCCAATTACAGCTATCACTGGTCGATCGCATTCACCAGTGAAAGCTGTGGGAGATTCTCTAACGTGCTGACCTTTCTTACTGAGCACTCGACTATAATTGGCTTTTCCAAGAACAATGCCTGTTCACTGGATATTGGATGACCAAAGACTTCACATTTCTAGTGATGCTCTTTTTTCTTATTTTCTTTTTCTTTTAAAGAACCCAATATATATATGATCCGAAATTTATCTCATACTACCCATGATATCACAATCTGTCGTACTTGGTAGATTTTGCTTTCACAACTCTTTGGGTCAAATCATTGGTTCTCAGTAAACTTTTATCAACAGAGTCATATATTTTTGAGACACGTTACGTGAGTTACTAAAAATATGGAAGAGGCATTCATTTACAATCATCGTATTCAATATATGAATTGAAACAAAATGATAATAGGTAAAACAGGGAACAACCATTGCTTGCTGAATAAGTCAGAAAAAAATTCAAGATACAACTATATCATCAAGTTTATATGACAAAAATATAAGACTTATATGTGTCAAATAGATGAATAGTTAAAAAAAGAAAAATATTGGAATCAGAAAACAGAGACGCTTCATTATTTAAAAATACTTACATTATTCGGGCCATAATTTGGCCGTTGTATGTACCAGCCTTCTTCAGGTGATTGAAATTTTGAACTAAACGCTTTATTTTGTTCAGCAGTAAAAGTTGTTCTAGTTCCATGAGTCAATGCACTTTTAGATGTTTCAGTGTCGGTTATTTCCCCTTAAATTGTCTCTCTAAGTTTTCTTTTTTACATCTTCTCTAGTCAGGTATCGAACTCAAAACTCTTTGATTCAAGTTACTTGATCCAACCAACACTTTTATACATCGTGCATTTAAAATGAAGTAAAGATGTAATTATTCCTGATAGTTGCCTTACTTGTGACCAGACTCTCTCGCTACGTGCAAGTATAAACCATTGATTCACAGAATCCTACTATTGTGTTTGCTCTAAAGTGCTTACATTTACTGTCGGCTTTTCTCACAAGTATTGACCGCTTCTGGGTTAAGGGATTTGCTTGAAACATTCCGTGACATAAATGCTGTTATCCACATTCTGTCGGGTAAAATCATGTCAAGAACAACGCGATATCACTTTCTTGTTGAAGCAGCACTTATAATAGAACCTTGAGGTATTCTGTTGCCAGAGAAACCTAATACGTTTAGAGAAGAGACATTTGATTCAAAATGAAAGCACTCCAGTACAATACTTCAATTTGACAATGGGGAAGCTTACGGGTACGGAATATTCTACAAGTAACCGGAAACCGGGTGTTCTTAGAGAAGAAAATTTTGTCGAAGCCCTGGTTTGTTCAAGTAATTAATGTAGAATTAAGTATAAGTAGATTATCTGTTAAAGCGAACACTTACAAATTTCTTAAGACTATTTCATATTTATTTCGGTGTATTTATTTCGGTGTAATAATATAAAATCCACCAGCAAAAGCAAATTTTTGAAGTTAAATAATAGGCATTTTTTAATTATTAGGGGTTTGTGATGTTTTTACGAACATCTTATATTTTATATTACTTTTAAGTATAACTCAAAATGAAAACGTAACTCATGACTATTACAGCATATTAATTATACTAAAATATTTTGCACTAAACTTTACTAAATGCATTTAATGTTGATGTAAAATTAAGCAATATAGCTATCAAATAACCAAAAAACAGAATTTTGATCTCAATTTATCCTAATATTGTAATAGAATTAAGTGAACAGTTAGTACCATTAAAAAATGGAGAACTTCTTCCAGCTTCTCAGTTAGGTATAGTTGAAAAGCCAAAATTAAAAAAATGTAAATTTATGTTGTCTATGAAATGTTCTACTTTAGACGCAGTAGCAACAAATTGTATGCACTACAGTCATAAAGATTTAAGTTCATTGATTTGGTACGATTTTAACTACAACAATATTTTAACCCTATCCAATACTGGACCTGGGTTAATAGATAATATCTCAGCTGGGAAGTTCTTTGCTGATGATAGTTAAATTATTCACTATACTACATTTAATATTCAAAATAATTTAAATTGCCTATGAATAACTGATGAATGAAAAATAGTATCATTTAATTTCATTTTTACGACCAACAAAATCTGCCTGACAAATTCGAAAAAAATATATAATGCTCTCTGCAAATTACTGCTAATAAACGTTTCTCAAAGAAAACAGAAAAAGAAAATTTTGAATCTGAAAAATACACTTTGGAATCACAACGATACAAACTATGATTTATTAACATGTTTTTTCTTAATTATTTTTTTTATTTTACATGAATTAATATTAACTGGCGTTTTTAACATATAACCCATTAATGTTTGTTTTCAACATGATATTGTGGTAAATTTTCTTCTTCTTTTTCTATGTGTGGTGTCTTTTCAGGACGTAGGTGAACATGGCCTTCCACATTTTACTATACCTAGTGGCTCTTAGCACTCATTCTCCTTTTACCCCACCCAAACACTGCTCAGCCATCTACTTGATCAAGCTCGTCAAATATGTTACGTACTGCTTTCCCCGTGTCTCTCTTTTCCTCTATCTGAACTGTGAGTATCAGATTCTCTTAGCCCTCTTTCCTCTAAATACATCTACTTTCTTTAGTTGTATTTTTCTGAATGTTTGGTATTTGCATCCTTTAGTTTTGTTTGCGTCCAAAACCTCATCATTGCTGACATGCTTGGTCTGTGGTATCCGCAGTAGCTTTTTGTAGATTCACTTTTCGGTAGCTTCAAGTCTCTCCTTCATCTCTGATGAGATTGTTCAGCATTTACTGTCACATAATATTACAGTAGTCCCTATTCTACTCAACTTTTGGAATGCATTCTTGGTTATGTCTTCGGATCTCAGTGTCACACTTTCCGTCTTTGTTAAAACACTTCCCAGGTATTTAAATTTCTGTAATAGCTTAATTTTGGTATCGTCCACCTGTAGTTGGCATTTTGGGCTCCTTTTTTCTTTTTTCTTTTTTTTTATTAATGACCACCCAGTTATTTTTTGTAGTTTAGTTTTAGTTCTTCAGTTAACTTCTGTAAAAGGTCTTGTAGTATTCTTTCCAGGTTTGTTATGAGGACTGTATTAGCTGTATTTATTATACTGTTCAGATTGTGCCCGCCGATGATGAACCTTGGCATAATTTCTGGGTCTCTCAGAATAGTTTCGCTGTATAATTTAAATAGTTCCGGTGGAAAGACACATATTTGTTTTACAAGTCTTTCTATCTCGTTATTTCTGCTGAACTCATTTCCTGTCCATATGCGAGCGGTTTGCAGTCAGTAGATTTGCATGATTATTATAATGTCTTTTCCAGATATTTCTAGGTTGTTGATCGTTTCTTTCAAGACTTTATGACGTACTTTATCGAATTCTTTTGTGTAATTAATGAGTTACAAAACGGAAGCCTATTTTCTTTTGCTGGTGTCTCTTGCAGACACAAGCAGATTAAATTATTGTTTTTATGGTAATTGAGATTAAGAGAACAAATTGTTCGTGCAGTATCCCGTCGATGTATTTCAAAAGGCTATTCTCTCTTGAAATTTCTTTAACTCGCATCTACCTTACTGCTTTTGACATTTTTTTAAAAAATATGCCTGGTAAAAGTATCTGCATTTTATGTCTGAGAAAATAATTTAATTAAAATGATAGTTTGTAGCAAGATTTAATTTACAATAGTAAATTATAACAGATCGTTTAAATTCAAGTCACGTGAATGTGTCTAAGAAAACTAAAATATACTCCAAGTATTCGTAAGTGTTACCAGAATCTGAATAAGAAGGCGTCATTGCGTATCTCACTTCTTTGCACAGCAAATTGAGTCAAGTAAAAATACATGTAGGAAATATATATGAAAACAGTTTAAACAAAGTACATATTCTCAACTTGGGCAGTAATACACATTTTATCATATGATGTAAACACTCAATGTGGGCAGCTAAATTCCAGGTGGGTTATGTGAGCGCTCATAGATCGTGTAAGATGATCTAACCATTGAAAACATGAATAGGAGAATTCCTAATATTTTATATACGCATTTCTTTATATGTTTGCTCATATCGTTTTATTTTTATTTTTATACGCAGTTTAGACATATATATATATATATATATATATATATATATATATATATATATATATATATATCTTTGAAGAAAATAGAAAGCAAACTAAAAACAGATTGTTATGTCCGCGGTCTGACTGTTCCGACATCTGACACCTGGTCACTTTTGTACTATGTACCATGTCCCCCAAAGATATGGTGAGCATTTGTATCACCAATTTCATGACCTTTGTAGCTATAACCAATGGTTGTCCTCTTTTGTCCCCGTTCAGTTAACCGTTCGTTCAAATCACATTATGTAAGTAAATCCTTATTTCACTCTTCTCCCACCTCCATAAGTAGATCTTTTGATCAGAATTTTTCAATTCTTTTTTCTTTATAATGTGTTCTCGTACATTTGTTTCTTTCTGGTTTTAGGTTCAAGTGTCATTACTGATTACAGATGCTTTTACAATGAAGCAAAGTGTAAACAAATGACATTAACTGTGGTTTACGGTTATATCACAATGAAACACCGGTTTTTGGACGACGCTAAGTGACGCTGAATCTGGTCAGTACCTACATAGCTGACCGCTTGGGAATATCAGGTGTTACAAGTTTGGGTGTGCGGGGGGTGTAATAGATAATATCTCAGAATAGGTAATCTGAGAGAAGTTTTCAAATTCTATTCGGGTTTGTTAAATGAAATTGAGCGCAAATAAGGTGGAAAGGGTATAAAGCCACCTTCCCGCCCCATATAAAAACTTTGGCTAAATGAGTAGAAATTGTATCAGTAAATCATTATCATCTCACAAAAAATCTTACATTCTAAAAATGTTTTTTTTGCTGTAAATAACCTAAAAATGTTTGATTAGGTATCAAAAGACAAAACAATAAAACACTAACTTAATTGAATTATCTCTGCTCTAGTTCAGTTCTTATTTTAATAGAAAAATATAAAGGAAAGAACAGTGCATTTGCTTTTTTTACGTTACGTAGTTTTTCTGAATATAATATTCAGCTTAATGAACCACATAACAAAACTTATCACCCGAATTATAATAAATAAAAGCACGCAGCAGAATGAGGTCAGATATGTGGTTCTACAGAAGGATGCTGAGAATAACATATATCGAGCATTTAACCAATGATGAGGTTTTAGAAAGGATGGAAACGAAAACGAAATTAATACTGAGCATCAGGAAGAGATAGCCAAAGCTCTTGGGACATGTGATGAGGAAGTAAGGTTTGGAGAATCTGATGCTCACAGGTCAGAGAGAGGGAAAGAAATACAGAGGAAAGCAGCGGATAACATATTTGAAAAGCCTGAGCAGGTGGAAGGCAGAGTGGGATTTTGACGTGGTAACATGTGAAAGCATGCTAAAAGATACCAGGGTTAAGGAGACGTGGAAAGCCATGATCGCCTACGCCCTTAAAGAAACATGGCAACAAACAACACATTGAAAGAATCCCTAGAAATCCCAGCTTAAAGGATATACAAAAAATTGTCTTGTTAAGTACAGCCCACACACTAACGAGAACTTTTTCTTTGTAACGCTAGGGATGTTAGAGGAGATAGAAAAACATGAAATGGAGCCATAACACACTACGACCTGCCTTAGCTCTCTCGGGAGACTTGGTAGGTAGTGCGACCATAGCAGAAATATGAAGAAAAATGAGAATATAATAATAATAAAGAATCTATATTGTCAGCAAACCGCCAGCATACGGACAGGAAATGAATTCAGCAGATATACAAAAATAGAAAGAAGTGTAAGACAAGGATGTGTCATTTCATCGGATCTAATCAATCTGTACAGCAAAACATTTTGTAGAGAACTAGCAGTACTGCCAGGATTCGTCATTGGCGCACACAATCTTAGCAATATAGGATACGCAGATCGCACAGTGTCGAGAGTAGACATGGAATGTTAAATACGGGACCTCTTATAGAAGGTACCAAGGGCAAGCAAAAAAACTTTAGGAAAACGGAATGCATATTCATCAGCAAAAAGAGGAGCCGAAAATGCCAATTAAAGGTCGGGGATGCAATAAATGAAGCAAATACAGACATTTAAATTCCTGAAAAGTTTTCTGACAGAGGACACATAAACTACACATAGTTCCGAAGTTGCATTAGCATAACCAAAGACGCATTTCAAGAGATAACCAAAATATTGAGAGAAAGGAAAATTTTGTTGGAAAAAGGAAAGAGCATCGAAATGTTATGTAATATCTGTCCTCCTATACGGCAGCGAGTGCTGGATGAAGGAGAGACTCGATCCAATAGAAATGGAGATTTTAGGAAGGATATGGAGGATATCATGGACCAAACATGGGCGCAACTACAAGTTTGGGGAGGGAGACAAATGAAATAGAATCTTAGCATCAGGAAGCGACAGCTGAAGTTTCTGGGACAGATAATGAGGAAAGAGAGCTTGGAGAATCTAAAACTCATGGAACAGAGAGACAGAAGTGAAGGGGAAAGCAATACAAGATATACTTGATGAGCTTGAGCAACTAGATGTTGGATCAGATTTTGTAAAAGATACCAAGAGTAAAAGTGTTAAAAGCGACAAGGGATAGGGGTAAGTGAAAGTCAATGATCGACTATGTCTTGAAGGGACACGGTATATAAAGAAGACGAATACCACTTCTTCGATGTGCCCTGTGCATTCAAGGCTTAGCTATCTGCAAAGTCTTTCTTTCTTTGTGGTTCTGAATAACTTTTTTATGGTTTATCTCTCATGAACCTTGTTCCGTCATTTATTCATACAAGATCGATAGGCAGGTTATGCATCTTTTTTATCAGTCTCTCTTGCCTTCCATCCCGCGTGTGATCATGAAATTCATCAAGCCTCTTTTCCGCATTAGGTGCTTTTGAAATTTTAACTCTGTTCTGATCTTAAGGAAAAGTGTCCATTTTGTGTCCATTTTCTCTAAAACATTGTTGCTATTCACATGTACGGCCTATGGTCTTTTTAATATCTTTCTTTTTGTTTCTTCCAGTATCTTCATCTATGAGAAAAACTTCTGATATTATATGGCATTCTAGCACATTGTTTTGTTTCTTACGATATAAAATGATTTGCATAGGAATTGAGACAAGAAGCAATTATCAGGGACGTGATAAATGAATTAAAATTCAATAAATAAAACAGTAAGTTAATAGAGATTCTCCGGAAATACAATACAGAAATACTTGTTTCTTCTCAGATCTGTATATCAGTAAGTCTGAGTCGATGGCTGTATGCGCTATTTTGAAGTCACTGTATTAGTAAGGAGATCTCCTAAGGTAGCTGATTCTACTTATCCAGGCTTAGATTTTGAGGTCATAAAGTACAGTTAGGAAACCTTATTTCTAAAGCAAGCATTACGTTTCATTTAGTTAAACTGTTTCTATTGAAGAAGAATTTTAAAGAAGAGTTATTTAAAATTAGTTCTATCTGTGTTATGCAGTTTTTAAGATACGAACCTCATGAAGATGAAAACTAACCAGAAAAAACATATTTTGAATAAGTTGTTAATTTTTATTTCTTTTCGGAAATCTGTGTAAACATTGTACAATCTTAAACTAAAATGAGAAAAAATGTTTTCTTGGAGGTAATGAATCAAACACGATTTTACAAGTGGATAATTTTAAGTTCCTGAATTATGTTAAAAAGATTAAGGTAAAACAAAAAACCTAAATATTTTATTTAATGAACGAATCATTTAATAATTGACTCGTTAAATTTCATTTGATTCAATTTCATTCTAGGTAAATATTTATATATTTATATATTGCTTGCTATCGATAAAGTGTCATCATTTCATATTTTTAATTTTACACATGCACGTTGTTTGTCTTGATTTTTGCCTACACTCTATAGTAAAGTCAGTTGGGCACCGTCTGTGAAAACAAGAACACCATGACGCAATTCACTGCGCCAGAAATATGGAAACGACATGCTGTTAATTTTGGAATTAACGCCGGAAGCTCCAATATGGACATTTCTTGGGTGTCAATCTGAAGATAATTCAGAGGAATCAGAAGGATTTGGGTGAGTCTAATGGTAATTACGAAGGTGTTTGGAGTGTTAATTACAATGGCAACTTATCTTCTTAGATATCAAGAGGTCAATTAAAAAAGCATATTTACAGTTATCCTCAGATTCTGATCACGAAAATTTTGGACGGCTGAAATTATTTTTCTTCAAAGGTAATAATAGAAATGTGATTTTCTACTACTGGATATATTCTTGATCGAACAGAGGCAGGGAAATAAAGAAAATGTGCCTTTTGCATAAAGAAAGTTTCAAAGCAATATGCAAAATGTAATGTTAGTCTTCATATTAGTGAACGTTCCAACAAATGATATTCGAAGTACTCTGCAGTTGAGATAATTGATAAAAAAATTCAACTAATATGTATTATATTTGTATTAATAAATAAATAAAATACATCTTTATTATTTTTATTTTCCTTTTAGAAATCAATAATATATTTTGAAATTGGCGGAATTTAAACTTTTTTTTTTTTGTATAAATAATATATCTAATCTCCTGGCCTGGATAATACGATCTTTGAAATTAATATGTTCCTTTTTTGTTAATGAGATTCTGCGTTTTGCACAGACTACGTCAGATTTTATTATTCAAGTAAATATAATCTCCATACAATTTATATAAAACAAAAAAAATATTGCTAAAATTTCATCATGTTTAAATAAGCAATGTATTGGGCTTCAACTTTTGTTAAAAATGCAACGCAGTAAATGAGCATTGAACTGGAATAATAGTTTCTTCTTCATGAAAATTTGTTTTTCTTCCCAGATGCATTGCATTTACGGTTCAGATAATTTTACTTCATGTCTCATTTCATATCATCTTTGGTAAAATTGAAAAACTCCCCGATGAATTCATCAAGTAAAAAGCGTAATCGATTGTTTAAGATGGAGTAAATATAGAGATAAACCTCACTAACGTAATAATATTTCGGAGAGCATCATATTTAATGTGTGCATAATGATCGTATGAATTTGTATGAACGTTATATATAGTCAAAGACTGGCCCCTACATTCCGCATCATCCCAATATTTATATATTTCTGCAAGTATGCAGAGTATGAGCAATACACTGTTACAAAGATTCGGGTTCCTGACACTAAAGCATTGTAAAATGTCCAAAAGACAATCGTTGTACATCAACACAGCAACTCATAATGAAAATATCCTCAACTTGTTTCGACACACACATGCACGCGTAAGGTCAGTGTGGACCATTTTAAAAACTCATACGCGGTGTCGAATGGTTTCTCAGATTAATATGACACTTGGATAAAGCGTCACTGAATTATTAATGTATGCTACCTAAACCAATTGTTTTAAGTGGTTACACAAATAAAAATAAAAAAGATTGGGGTCGGGAGAACGGAGAAACAATGGAAACGGTGGTTCTTTACCTAACCATTTCTCATGTTAGATGTCAGCCATTGCATCACGAACAATGGTGCTAAAATGTGCTGGAGCACCATCATGCAGGAAACATTCGTCTTCGTAATACACGAGTGCATGCTTTCTCAGGTCTGTCAATGTTTTCGAAATAAACTCTTTGTGGGCGTGCTTGGAGAAGATATAAACTACCAGACAGCTATCTACAATTCCAGTCCATATATTAATTGCAAACTGATGCTCGTGTCTAGCCTGTATTTTACCATGGGGAGTTCGATCCGCTTACAGATGTTGGCTGCGTAAATTTGTCATTACATCACTTCCATATATTGTCTTATCCGTCAACAGGATTGAAGCAAGAAATATAGCTCGACAGTTAATGCAATAAACAATGGGCAGAAGTTCTCCCATAGTGAGTAATTAGATTTGCACACATTGCAAATGATACTGATACAAGAGCCGCTCTTGAATGACCTTTTATGCGGTACTTTTAGATGCATGGCATGCTAGGGCCAGCTGACGTGTGCTTATACCTGTATAGGGGACCTGTAGAATGGGTTCTTCGATGTAAGGCGTACGAGTAGTTCTCGATTATTCTCGATCCATGCTTTTTGGTGTCCCAGATTCTGTCCCAGCCACTTGACGATAAACCACAGTACCTGTCATATGTCTCAGCTTAATTCAGTCTAGAAAACGCAATCTGATGCAGATATGCAGATTTGCCTCTATTAACATTCGCGCTTCCGTATAAAACATCACAATTCCCTGCTCCGGAAATGAATATTCTGACATTGTTAAACAGAACACGTCTCAATTAACTCGCCACGACACATATTAAACGTTGAAAACAGACTAGCCAGGAATGTACACAAACGAAAAATGTAACCGTGTCTATATAGCAACACCGCTACATATAACGTAATTTTTTTAAAGTCAAAAACGAGGGATTTGCCGACATCATATGTTTATATGGATTTTTTGCTTGTTTTGGTGCGAAGAACCCGTATCCAAAATTTGTAAAAGTATTTTGATACATCCTATATATATAGCATAGTGATGATCCACGTATACTGTCTTAATATGTATAGGAAAAACTACTAAAAAATTGTAAGTTTAAAAATGTATTTTTTGACAGTATTTATTTATTTCTGTTATTATATTTGATATTTCAGAACGTCCTCGACTTTTCCTGAGAAACAAATGATGAAATAAATAAATACTGTCAAAAAAAGAAATTTTTAAACTTGCAACTTTTTAGTAGTTTTTCCTATATATATATATATATATATATATATAACATCCGCAGACAAGGTTGTTTCGCTGTATGAAAGCTCTTCAGTGCAGTTAGATTAACCATTTGCCTCAAGTCGGGACTGAAATCTGACTAATTAAACAGCAGTCGAATATACACTTACCAGGCAATTTGCGATGGTCAGAAAAGGACCGATTTCATAGCGTGTAATGTTTTAGAGATGCTGACAGTCTTAGAAGAATTTTGCATACAGAATATTACGGAAATAATAAATGAAATCTACAGCAGAGTAGATCAATCTTTATAGCTCTGCCTAAGAAGCAAGGCGCAATCGAATGATATCAGAAATGGCGATACAAATGAAAAAGAACGTTTATCTGTGTTTTGTAGACTGTGCCAAGGCGTTCGGCAAACTGCGCTACACAGTATTAATTGGAGTAGATAGATCTATCTATCGCCCGGTTCACACTCCACCCACGTCTATTGAACAGGTTAAGAGGCTCATCCCTTGTCCCCTGTTTAGGATGTGGTTTCCGGCGTTTTCTTTTCCAATCTTTTCACTATTACGTAGCCCCCTGCACATCAGTGGCGTTACGGCCTTGCTCGAGGTGATACGATTAAAAAAAAGAAATGCTCATCAACCTCGACATATTTGAGAAAAGCATCAGAGTAATCAAGAACCTCTACTGGTAGCAAACCACCTGTATAATCTACTCACTAATTTTTAATGCAAATGAAATTCAGCTTGCTCCTAAAAATAACTGCAAAAATTCATATTAAAGTGAATTTGTATTATGATAATGTTTCCAATTTTTAAAATATTATTTAACTCCCAACAAAGGCAATAAAGCAAGTAAGCTTTAATATTTTACTGTATATGAAATAATATGAGAAAAAGAAAACAGATATTAAAAAGAGAGAAAAATAAAAGAATAAGAGTTAAGAAGGCAGAACGTAACTATGCGTAGCTTACAATTTAGGCGAAAAACTAAAGAAAAGTGCTTACTATACAGGGATAAGAAACATTCACAAGTGAAAAGTATTTAGCATCACGTTAAGAACCACATAACTATATTAGCAAGGGTCGAATAGAGCCTCATAAACACAAATATTTTACAAACTCTAGAAACTAAAACTGAATATTCGAAAAATCTTATTAAAGATAGATATACGTACTTCGGCAGGATTCACACCTGTGTTCTCATAGGCAGGTGAACTCGTCGTTAGATCTGACATGCTTTAGACTGGCATGGCGTTTTACATCAAGGAAAGGTGGGAGAGGTGATTTTCTAAGTGTATCTTAGAAGTCACACAGGGCTGAAAGTATGGGACACCTTGTGAGGATGGAAGTCACTACTAACTGTAATGATTCTTGCGAGATAACCATTACTCAACGTCAAAATGCCCAGCAACGTTGATAGACACTGAGAAAGATTTCCGTTTATATGGCGAGTGTTTGCTACTAATGCGAGATTTGCCTCCTAATCAACATAGAGAAGACTTATTTTCTTAAATTTATTTTGACCAGGCTAAAGTGACCGAACACTGTATATTAGTAAATGTGTCTTGATGGTCTAGTATGTTATTTTCTTTTTGTTGTGAGAATTTATAAATTATTATTTAAGTATTAGTCAGAAACAAAAGGTTACTTCAAACGATGTTTAACAGCAACATGAAGGAGAGAACGGTCAGAAATCTGTTAAGTCAATAAACTATATAACCCGGTACTCCAGGCGTGGCCTGATCAATCCTACCTAACCTTTAATCACTCGTCCACGTTGTGTTTGTTTTGATCTTGGACTAGCCCGTTAGATAAATCCTGACACGTGAGGGGTTGAGTATATTGTTAAGATCGGATTTACGCATTCTGTCGTTGGAAAATAATCGGTAGAACACTGCAACGCCACGTCGTAGTTTCTATATATATATTTATATATCGATTATATACACAATAAAAAGCAAGTCAAAGCTGGTGACACTGAACAACTTGCTGGTATTTCAAGCATACTTTTAGTAGCAATATTTTCGGAGTTGGGGTTTACTCAATCGTATTTTAGCAGCACGTCAGTCTCAATGCATTCGTCTTACTCAAAAACTGTCCCTGACTATAGATATAGCGGCAGGCCAAATTCCGTACAACATCCTACTTCAAATCACCGGTCCCGAAAATCTCTTTCTAGCATCTCCTTCAAGCCATTGGCACCAAACTAACTAATTTCGTCTTCCATCGTGATTTTATTAAACAAACGCAAAACCAAGATAGTAAAAGGTAGTCACGGGGGTGGGGGTGGGAGTTCAGTTCTCCTTCACTGTATAACTCTTATCAGCTCGAAATGAAAACAATATCAGTTATGCATCTCGAATGAGTGTCTGGGCGCTTCACTAATGAAGGAGAGTGAACTCACTATCTGTTATCACTTGCCTGTCCGTTTTTAACTGTCCAGTAACCTAGGACAGGAAATTTTCACAATCCAATTTACTCGGATTCAATCAATTCAGTTACTCTTCCCGGGAGAAAAAAATGTATTCTCCAATTTTATCACTTCGATTACTTTTCCCGACAAAATAATAAATTTAATAAAAATTAATACCAGCCATCTGGAAATAGACTTACACTATACGATGTGCGCTGGAGATGCTGAACTGTTGTTTTGAAGAAGAATGAATGGACTTAGCTAAGATGAGAAAAATGAGTTCGATGACAGGAAAAATGCATGTTTCTTCTATATTCGTATGTAGAGATTCTTTCAAGTAGACTTAAGAGAACTCAATAAAAAGATGAAAAGCTTGCAACAAAAATGTTTTTAAAAATCTACAAAAATAGAATACTGACCAAATAAAGGCCACACATGGTAGAGTTTTACTGAATTAGGTTGTAGTAGAAAAATAAAAAGTGCAGATTATGAAGATATGTAGAACTGATACTTGTTGTCGCTAACGATGAAGAGGTTAAAATTAATAATTTAGAAAATATCGTCTCAGAAAATTGTTTCACAAAGTAATAATTATTAGGAAGAAACTGGAAGGCAATTTCTCTTCACCATGAGAATACAAATAGGTAGAGAGGGAGTTGAGCCTCTGTGCATGGTATGACGTCCTAGCTTAAAATTTTTGAATTTGAGGAAGCAGCAATTACCATGCTATGGAAATAACGATATAAAATCGAAAGGCTATCAATTTCCGTCCGTTGGAAAATGATGATATGTTTAATAATGATTCATCACCCAAAGGGTGATGTAAAATCTTAGGAGTCTGTTCAGGCAGAAAAATGACGAATGGGCTACTACAACTAGAAATGACATGAATATTCGAATATTAGCCTGATCTGATCTTTTCAAAAATTAAACAAACGTAGAGTAGGTTTTTTTCTAGGAAAGTTGCAAAGATCGTATATATGTGTTCCGCTTCAGATCAGAGTCCCACAAGACGTTCAAGAGAATTAGTACCATTGAGTTCCACCGTTTATCGCAAATAAAGGACACTTTAAGGACTGCTTGTTGATAATGAAATGTTAATATCTTCTTTTTGGACATAATGAAAGTTACAAGCCAGATTCTCTCACATTGAACTGTTAACCCTCGAGAGCCATTCGTATCATATTTGATACAGTATGAAAACAAGCCTTGAAAGAAATATTTTCCTGAAAAATTTTTTAAGAGAAATATTTTATAAATTTCAAATGAAAGCCATACTGACTGCTCAGTCAATGAATACCAAATGTTTCCTCATAGGGAAATACCAAATGTTTCCTTATAGGGAAATACTGTATCAAATATGATAAGAATGGCCCTAGAGGGTTAAGTAGTAATTAGTGGGGGATCTGTTTATTACTTCATAACAATATCGAACTGATCCCCCACTTTATGACAAGTAGAAGCCTTAATCATATTATATTATTAACTCTCTAGGGCCATTCGTATCATATTTGATACAGTATGAAAACAAGCCTTGAAAGAAATATTTTCCTGAAAAATTTTTTAAGAGAAATATTTTATAAATTTCAAATGAAAGCAGTACTGACTGCTCAGTCAATGAATACCAAATGTTTCCTTATAGGGAAATACCAAATGTTTCCTTATAGGGAAATACTGTATCAAATATGATAAGAATGGCCCTAGAGGGTTAAAGCTAGTTCAGAGAACAGTTCAGCAGTATGCTCTGGTCATATAGGTTGTAGTATGTTATATATATATATATATATATATATATATATATATATAGAGAGAGAGAGAGAGAGAGAGAGAGGGAGAGAGGGAGGGAGGGAGGGATAGAAAAAAGGTAGAGAGGAAAGTGAAGAAAGGATAAAAGAAGAAATGAGATAGAGGATCACAGTAGACGTTGCATTTAAGCTTTTGTAAATTTGGGGTATTACTGAAGCTAATAAATTGAAGTGAGTTCCACAAACGGGATGTGCGAGAAAAGAAACTAGTAGAGTAGAAGAGAGGTTACATTTAACTATTTCAAGACCGAAAGGCTAGAACTTGGTTGCTGAAGTTTGAGTGTGTGGGAAAATGTTTGTTTTTTTGAAGATTCTATCTATCTCTCCGGAAAGACAAAAATAAAATTTCATTCAGTGTAGTTGTGACGTTAACATTAACAAATTTCTTTAGAAGGAAACATTCAGCTTTCATTGACTGAAAAAACAGTGCTACTCTCCGTTTAGATTTATTAAGTATTTCGTTAAAAGCAATTGTTCAGAAAATAGATATTTCAAATTCACCGTTATTGCTCTCTCTGTCTCTCACTCTCTTTCTCTCTCTCTCTCTCTATCCAGTATTGATGGGAATTTCTTTGTTAATCTTTTGTTTAAAGTAGTGCAGTAAATAAGCATTTTTATTATATCATTATTTTTTCTTCCGGTTACGTCTGCTATCGATTTTAATTGTTGCTGCAGTTGAAAGTCCCCAAGTGATGTCGTTTCTGTTATTTGATACAGTTTTTTGTTTGTGACTCTTTAGTCATTCTATCCCAAATATCTAAGATATTTGGGATAGAATGTTCCATTTCAAGACAAATAACCTTAACTCGCTTGAAGCTATTTTTAACTACTGATCAGAGAAAGCAATTGTATATAATTAACAAATGATACGCTGCTAAACCACTGCATGACATTTATATAAAAGTCACGATAGAAAACGGTGATTTTAGAGCGTAGCTCAAATTCTTAGGTTAACAGTTTTGTTCTATAGCAAGCTTCGGTGGTGAATAAAACCACGTCTAGCCTATTTTATGTCTATTTTCTGGTCCATATATCGATGTATTTGAAATGTTTACTAAGTTTACATT
>JBBBDQ010029238.1:0-150000 GCA_037127315.1 Ascarosepion bandense
GTTTTAATGTATCTGTTTTAAAAGCTAGAATAACATTTTAAATTGTATCTAATGCATATTCAAACTTATTTTTATTATTAATTGGCATTTTTATAAACATACCATATGAATTTTCAAGAAATTGAAAAAGATGAAATATTTGTTTGGATATATATTTCTGCAGTTTAACTTAATGATAACTAATCTATGTTTTCACTGTGGAAAGAAAAAGCAAGAAAAGTTGACTGATACTAACTTGTAACATGTCTACAATCATCACAGAACCTAAATAGGAAAAATGTTTTTTCAAGTAGAGAAATTATCATGTATAAAGAAATTCAATTTATACTGAAACAATGAAACTCAAATAAATTCTCATTTTAATCAGTTTGACTTTTTACAGAAAAAAAACTCTGAAAAAAAATTAATTTATAATTAAATATCTTTCTTCTCATCAGTAACTTAAACATTTTTATAACAAATAAGTTTCAGATAGAGCATTAGGCAAAGAATCATAGCTACCAATTAAAAACATGTTAAAAATTTAAAAAACATTTAGAATGAGATGTTATATAAAAATCAAAGCCATAAAGTTTCATTCATTCATCACTTGATAATAAAAATATAAGAATCTCTGATATATGCTGACAATCAGTACATTCAGGTATTTGTAAAATCAGTATTGATAAATTTGAAAAATATAAGTACCAACAATGAATCATCCTAAAATCTAAAACTGACTGAAACATTCTTTTCAGAAAACTAGCAAGTAAATTATTTTTTATTATAAATTTTTTTATAGCCATATTTTTATTAACTATAAAAAAAAACAGCTTTGGCTTTTTGATTCTAAAAAATAAATTTTATCGTACATTTTTGATCAGTAATTATTAGCAGTGTTTAATTTGAATGCACAATTAAAAATAAAAATGTATCATTTTGTGCAATGCTCAGCTTGTGCTAAAAATATTAATTAGCAACAAAAAAATAATTATTTTTAAAAATGAATCTTAATTCTTTTCTCTTGAACAAAATACAATTGGAAATTATTTTCATGCACATCATATTAAAATAAATCAGTGTCGTATAGCATAGAACAGAAGGAGGGTGTGTCGGAGTCTGATCAGCTCTGACAGGGTCAATTCAGCGAGGGTAGTATGATGTTGCAAGACCCGAAACTGCTCAGTGACCTGAGTAAAGTACATCACTGACGACATCCTCCTGCACTGCAGAATGTGCGTATTTTCGAAGAAGTCCATAAACTTTGTTTATAAACTTTGTTTCCAATAATTCTATGAGTCAATGAAATTATATTATGACAGTTACACTTTAACATTTATTGTATGATTGTACAAAACGCAAAAGCCTGTTCAAGATTTTAGAAAACAAAATACAGCTTAAATTAAAATTAGTGCATATTTCATTGTAACAAATTTTACATACAATACAAATTTTAAAATTTATCCTTTTCCCTTTTCTTTGCTCTTTTTAAGATAGTTTTTTGTTTGAGATAGTTTTAAGATAGTTTGCTTTAAATTTATTTTTGTCTGTTTTATTTCCCAGGGGACATTATTGTGATACACAAATTTTATGTCTTTTTTTTTTTTACTTTATTTTATCCAGGGGACATAACTGTGATAGACAAATTAAGCAGAGAACCACAAAAAGGACAATATAATCTTCAAGTGCTGGCAATGGATTTTGGCTATCCTTCTCTGTCATCAAACAC
This sequence comes from Ascarosepion bandense, assembly GCA_037127315.1. Classification (NCBI taxonomy): domain Eukaryota; kingdom Metazoa; phylum Mollusca; class Cephalopoda; order Sepiida; family Sepiidae; genus Ascarosepion; species Ascarosepion bandense. Next base: position 1,709 of record JBBBDQ010029238.1, read on the forward strand.
AACCGTCAAGATAATTGTTCCAGTCAACAAGCCGGTTACTGTGGCTCCTACCAATGCCTTCCATGTCTCTGAGGGGGTTAGTATTGGTACCCAAGTTGGCACCGTGAATGCCTCAGATCCAGATATGACACAAGACAATGAAAATTCTCTTACCTACATTCTTACTGATACAACAGGTAGGAATAACCTCAAATTATGACAAAATAAAATAATTTCACTTTTATATTGGATATCTTTTCTGAATGTATAATCTAGCGTTTTTATCTGTAGAATTAAGTCTGTAATATGTAGAAAAGAAAATTTGATTTTTAAATTATTAAAAAGAAAATATCTTAAAGTTAATACATCTAAACTTATTTATAAATGGAACTTTGTCTCTCTGTGTGTGTATCTGTTACCTATAGACTCCAAAACAACTGAACCGATTTTCTTGAAAATTTACACAGTTGTACTATAAGCATCTGCAAGTGTTCTTAGCTAGGTTTTATGTCAAGGTACCCCTGATAAATGTCGAAAATCAATAATCGAAAAAATCGGGTTATAGAAGGAGTGGTCCGATTTTAATCAAATTTGATACACTCATAAACAAAGACATAAGAAACGATATTCAGAAGTTTCAAGGTTGCAGTTCTTACAATAGTGCAGAAAATTTGATATCAATACCAGGAAATCAGAATTTGACATATCCATTCATTTTTCTTTCAATCTAAGGTTTCGCTTTAACTGGAAACAACTATTGCTTTTTAGTCTTTCGTGCCAACATCCAAAGAGTCTGAAATCTAGGACCATGGATTAGTTTTAAAGCTTTCATTACACCCAAGCAACGCCGGGCTAGACTGCTAGTAAGAAATAAAATCAATGCATTCATAATTTGGTCTTACTACTTGAATGAAAGTTTTCTATAGTTGTAGATTTTTGATTTTATTCAAAGGTTTGCTTTCAACACTTTCTGGTTATACCCTTAATAGTACATTCCACACACGTGCATGTGTGTGTTAAGGTACCCTCCTACGAAGGTACTATAATTATTTTAACACTTTCTGGTGATGCTCGTAATAGTACATTTCATACATACACATGCATACACATGCACACACACATATATATGTGTGTGTGTGTGTTATGGTACCCAACAACAAGGAATGGACTCTTCCTCTTGCTACATATAGATTACCTTCTGGAGAGCAGTTAGAAGCAGTTAAAGAGCAGTCAAGTACAGCAGTTAATGACAGCTACTAGTCAGGCAGTGTAATAATACCTTCAGACTTACTTATTTTTATATTACTATTTATTAACACTTCTTTTGAACATCTTGTTTCTTGTTATACTAATACACTGTTTTGAACCTACCTTCTTGTTCCGTGTCTTACTTCCGGCACAAACTGGTCATTACACTTTGCGGCGAAACTTCGCAGCAACTACACAACAAATTGGCAATGAAATATAGACAAATACATCAGGTTTTATGCTTGTGTCTAATGTGTGCCATCAATCCTACCTTGGGTTTACATAACAGGCTGCAGAGGTAGCATTTGAAACCATCCGTTTGGAAATCAGAAGCCTCAGATGCAGACCCGGATTCTGGGTGTTTATGGCAAGAACGTCACCACAGATAGAAATTGACATAAAAGATCATGTTTTAGTTTCTAAACGAAGTGCATCAAGGTGTTAGAGGTGATTCTGTTCAAAATTTACAATGCCACAATGACAAGTTGACCTCCACTCTATTCAATCTAAAGATAATTCAAAGGTGTCAGCTGGTATTTTAGCTGCTCCAATATTGTCCTTCATTTTGTCTTTATAATGATGCAGAAGCCTTCCAATGTTTTGAGCCTCATCAAGCAATTGGCTGTACATCAGAATTTTTGGCATTCTACTAGCTTCCATTTGCACAATGTGGCCAACCCATCTTAACTGTGACTAAATCAAAAGATTCAATTCCACCATTGCCAGTTTTGTGAAAAGATCTGTATAGGAAATATGATCTTTGAGAGTGTAGCCACAGATTGTATGGAGGCAGCATTTATGAGAGACATCAAGTTTCTCAATGTCCACTCTGTATGGCATCCAGGACTCAGATGCATAAAGTAAGGTTGTGAGAACAGCTCTGTGTGTATATATATATATATATATATATATATATATATATATATATATATGATAAAATGAAAACTTAACTAATTTGTTTCATCTGCTGATGATCTTTATCAAGATTTATTTTTATCTTTATAATTATTTTACTTTTACAGATATAACAGGACAGACTATAGTAGAAAGGTTTATTCTGCCATTTGCACTTTCCCTATTATGAGCATTGTGATATCATAACACCATATTTGATGGATGGAACAGATTGGATTCAAGGAACAGGAATGACAAACGTGCTTTGTTCTCAGGGAGATTTTTATGCCACTGAGACATATACAAAACTATATATACACGTGTTCTACATGTAGAATAATAGCTCACATATCTCTTCACAGCAAGCAGAGATTAAGAAGAAACAAAAAGGGTCTTTCATAAACTATGGAGATACTCCTGTGTCTGGAGAAACCATGTTTAGGGCGCCAAATTCAAACATATGAGATTCATTTACTATGTCCCAGGTGAGGACATACTCCACGAAGGGGAAACAGCAAGTTTTGCATTTTCCCAAGTTAAGGATTGTGAGCCAGTTTCTTTCTATATATTGGAAAGAACAATAGTGACAAATTTAATTTAGTGTTGGCACATTTATTTGTTGCTAAGTGACTTTTCTGTTTTGTTCCCATTTCTTCTGATTAAGACTTCATAATACATATGAATTAATCTCATTGTTAGAGTTTAACATATTTTGTTAATTTATTTTCAGTGCCATTCAGAATTGGAAACAAAACCGGAATTATTGAAACAGCTGGAGAGCTGGACGCAGAATCAGCTTCCACCTACCAATTTGGGGTACATATTTTGGACAGTGACCTCCCTCCAACCACAGCCACAACAACTGTCACCATTGTTGTAGAAGACATCAATGATAATCCTCCACAATTGTCTTCCAAAGTTTACAGAACTACAGTCAGTGAAGGCCAAGTGAATGGGAGGCCTCTGGTGCTGAATTTGGTAAGGGAATTTAAATGCTTTAAGTAACAGACTGCTTCTTTGAGTCTAAAACATGTTGTAATATCCAGATATATCATATAGATTCAAAAGAGAATTGTCTTTTATCATAAATCCATTTAATTTATAAATTATTTACATAAAAAAATATTTTGGTGCTGGTATAGTATGTGGCCTACCTTTTTGATTTTGGTATAGTACATGGCCTACCTTTTTGATTTTGGTATAGTACATGGCCTACCTGGTTTGAATGTGTCCTAACCTCAGTAAGAGTATATTTATAGATATAAGTATTTGGCTATCTATTGAAACTAATTATTTTTTACATTCATTTAATTTTTATTTGTTATCAGCAGTTCTTTTACTACCATTTACTAAACATACTAAAACATTATTGTTTAATTGAAACAAGCAATTCTGTAGCTATTTGTTACCAGACAGTTACAATACTTTTTATGATATGCTTTTTAAGGTAGGCCACATACTATACTAGTGACAGAATTTGGTAGGCAACATTTAAAAGGTATGCCACATACTATACCAGGACTAATATTTCTTTAGATCTAGCATTGATATTTTCCATTAACATCCATGATTTACATTATTCAATCTATAGGTACACAATTGTTTTATCCAATATGCTTGAGACTAGACACTTTTCAAATTTTAGTATGGTAATACCAATGGTAATACAGATGGTAATATTGACTTGAAATGAGAAATCAAAGAGCTGAGTTATAATTCCAGTTGAATTCATTGCATTCACTTATGCTCAAATACGGGAAAAGTATTAATCCATCTCTTCTTCCTCCAGTTATGGGTTGAATAACAGGACAGATAGTCTTGGTTAGCAACCAATCAACCACAGAAAGAAATGGCAACCTACAGTGGGAAAATCTTCTGCCTTGTCAGTCATGGATCAAAAGAGACATGATTGCCCAAGTGTGTATCATATATGGCTTAACTAAGAGATGAGAGAAAGTGTGGTGCATAATTTTGGCAGTGCATAGGAATAGTAAAAAGTACCCTTCTGAATGCGGATGTGCATTGTGGTGCAGTGGATATCGGCTCGGAACGAGAAACCGGGGAGCCGGGTTCGAATTCCAGTTGAATCCATTGTAGTCACTTATGCGCAAATACCCTTGGGAAAGGTATTAATCCGTCTCTTCCCTCCACTTATGGGTGAAATAACAGGACAGATTGGGTTCTATAGCCTTGGTCGGCAACCAGTCTACCGCAGAAAGCAATGGCAACCTACTGCGGGATAATCTTCTGCCCAGTCAGTCATGTCTCTTTCGAGACATGATCGCCCAAGCGTGTATCACGTATGGCACTTAACTGACTGACCCTTCTGAAATTAACTAAAGTATTAAGAGATAGAAAAATGTCCTTTAGATAAAAACAAAAAAAACAAATGTGAAAAACACTGTTTTACTTATTTGCAGTTGTTCTTATTTTAATACACTCAGATGTGAATCTTTTCTTTCTACATAGACTTCCCAACATAGTAACTTGTCAACACATCCTCAAGAAGTTTATATAAAAATCATTCAAGTTTATCCCATTGTAATCTGATAGAATACTGTTAGGGCGCCGCCCCTATCTGACTACATCATGGACTGTTCCCATTGCTATATATAGCAATGGTGGATTCTCTACAGGGAGAGTCGTACGGAGTTCGAACAGAGTCGTAGAGTGTCACTTGAGAGTCAGTGCGAGAGTTAGTCACACTTCCGGTGGCATACCGGAAGTAATCACATATACACACGTCTTATGACGGATTGGACTCTTGTATCTTTTCTATTGTAAATATTACTAATCACTTCTGTACTTACGAACCGTCTTTCCACGGAATACAACTTATATTCTGATTCTGTTGTTGAGTTATTCATTTATACTTGGTGACATAACAAATACCATGTTGAATTCTTAATGTTATTTTCTCAGTGCAATGTTGTTCTCCTCTCTGATATGTAACATTTTTTCTGGCTTACATGGTACTAGCTGCAGGGAGCAATCCCTGACTTGACATATTAGGAATGGTAGATTTGGTTCATGGTTTCATGCTAGAATTTTTTTTTCCAGAATCTATTTTGCACTTAAGTCTACTATTCAACCATGCATTAAATATTGCTGCTGTATCTGACTTGGTACTTCAGCTATGTTTTTAAAGAATCTTGATAAAATTTAAACTAACTTCAATGTTATCAATCCTGACCTGGCATCTCAGCTTCTATATTTTCTGGCAATTTCCTTTTTGCTACAACTTTATAAATTTAAACACAATACTAGATTGGCAGCTAGGTCTCACCATTTTTGTAATGAAATGTCAAGACATAAGTTCTATGCTAACAATTTCTTCTCTTGTCCTTCTCACTTATTGAATGCTCTTTTGGCTTCTTGCTGGCCAATCAACTTTAATCTTCAAAAATTTAAATGCATTGTCATGTCATTTCAGAATGTAGGTGATCATGGCTCTCCACAATATCCTGTCTTTTACTGCTCAAATGATTTTTTGTTTATTTACAAACTCTTTCTCTTTGTTGTCCTTGTTCTACCATTCATTCACTCAGACTATTAAAGTAGATTGTACACTGTTTTGTCTTACCTTTGTTATGCCCTATGAGTGTTAAATTCTCCAAACCTCATCTTTCTCAAAAAATTATTTTCTCTTTCTGATTGTTAATAGCAGTAGTTTTTTTTTTACTTAAAACTTCCATATTTGTTACATGCTCTGTCCATGGTATTCTCAGCATTCAATGGTAGAACCACATCACTTCAAGTCTCTTTCATTTAAGAGGAGATTCTTGCATTTACTACCATATTAAAGATTATATATTACATATGAGTTCAACACTTTTTGTTTCTAAGTAAATTTTCCTACATCCTAATACTATGCTTAGTTTTAGAAGAATGTTTTTTTATTACTATGCACATCCAAATTTCTACTTCATATTTTCTTTTGTTTCTTACTCCTCCAGTTAAATTTTTGTACCTGTTTGATTTTGACAACTCTAATATGTAATCTGAAATATGGGTTCTCTCTTTTAATGAAAACTATGCCTTCTATCTTATTATAGTTAATGGTTAATCTGTCCTTCTTACTTTCTTTGACTAATGTGTTTAATAGTACTTACAATCAACTGAATTTGTCTATCAAGCTTTAGATAAGAACAGCTAAGCTCAGGCCATGACTTTAGATATCTCAAAGATGTTTGACAGGGTTTGGGATAGTATGTTGTCTATGGTCAGATATTTGACTTAATCCAATCATTCTGAACAAATTAAGTAATGAAGGTTGTGTTGAACAGCCACAATACTATATTATTTCACATTAATACGAGGATCCCCCAGAACTCTATATTTTGACCTATATTGTTTCTTATCTTTATCAATGACCTTTCCTATGTCATCATTTACCAACTAGTTATTTATGATGATGACACAACTATTTACTCTTGTCTCAATAGTAAGTCTGATCAGTTTGATAAAGTTAAAGTGCCAGCCATCTGCTTTTGAAAACAATCTTCAATCAGCTGCTAACTGGGCAAAAAATAGCTTCTTAATTTCCATGACTCAAAAATGAAACTGTAATCCTTTAATCATCATAAAGAACTATTTTTATCTTCCATCAGCATAGCAACTCGTTGCACCCACTTAGTCTCTTTTTTTTATGGACATGAAGTGAAGCAATTATATATTGCTAGATCTGCTGCTAAGTTAGTTGGATCACTGTGTTGTGTCATCCATCTTGCACATTTATAAATCTACCATTTGTCTATGCATTGAATATTGCTACTATATCTGATCTGATGCAACCGAGTATATATATTTTTGACATATATATATATTTTTGGGTCTATAATAGTATCAGTTCTAATTTGGTATCTCAATTTCAGTCGCTTTCTCACTACTGTAATGTGACTTGAATTTAAGTGTACTACTAGAGTGGCTACTAGTTTCATCATTTTACTGTTGAAATAACTAGTGTAAACATAAGTTTAATTTTCTCTTTTTTCTGGAACTCTCTTCTGGGTTCCTGTTTCTCTGCAGCCTACAATCTTCAAAAGTTTAAATATAATGTCATCTTTTATCTTCCTGATTCTTATTCTTCCATTGTCCGTTCTCACTAAAGTCTTCTCTACTCCCAGTAACACCCTACTTGGGATAAAATGATGTTTTTTCTGAGTCTTTTAGCGTCATGTGTATCTCATGCTGTTAAGATTATATCTACCAATAATAAATCCTGCTTATCTACATGCAGGCTTGTTGTTCCCAGTGGAGGTTACAGATTGCATTAGTATCTCTTACTGCTGTCATAGATTTTATTCATCATTTCAGTAACTTTATAATTCCTGAAATTTTCTCTGGCTGTCAGCATCTCTATTTGGTAAATTTTCGTTTTAGGTGCCCACGGCTTTTCCCCCTTCAAATTTATCCAAAATAGCATTATTTCTGTGCAAATGTATATGCTGAACTCAAATCAACAATTAGTTATTGAAGAAACTTACCTTTTTTGCTTTGAAAGTCCATAAAAAAATGAACTATATCTCACACTTTTTCTCTCCCGTAACTCTCACGAAGTCATGTGATTAACTGCAGAATGATGTACTGCATAGGACAACAAATTTTGGTGGATTTTTGGTTGATTTTCTTCCTTTACTGAAACTTCCGGCAATGTACTTCCTGTCATGAAAATAATAAGCGTAGAAATATGGAGGCATGAGGCGAATAGCGCATAACTTTCATGAGAGGAAGTACATCGCCAGAAGTTTCAGTAAAGGAAGAAAATCGACCAAAAATCATCCGAAATTTGTTGCCTACGTAGAACGTCATTCTGCAGTTAATTACATTACTTCGTGAGAGTTACGAGAGAGAAAAAGTGCGAGATATAGTTCTTTTTTTATGTACATTTAGATAAAAAATGGTAAGTTTCTTCAATAACTAATTGTTGATTTGAGTTCAGCAAATACATTTGCACAGAGATAATGCTATTTTGGATAAATTTGAAGGAGGAAAAGCCGTCGGCACCTAAAACGAAAATTTACCCTCTATTTCAATACTATCCAATCATGCTGCTTTGTCCATTTTCATTTTGGCCAATGTTGACCAATTTTGATATTACAAACCCTAATGCCATTTTTTCTCCTTTTTTTTTAATTTTTTTTATTGCATTGTAAGTTTCTCTCCTCTGGTGTCAGGTAAGAACTGACCAATGTATTCATTCCATCTTTGTAGTATCTTTTCTTTTTCCATCATAATTTCATCCAATTGATAAGGCTTCAGAATACACTCACTGCTCCTCTTCAGGGGCTAAAAGTCCCCCAAGGAGGTCATCTGTTTGCTGTGAGTAGTGACCTGTGATGCTTGAAAATGACATTCTGGTGAATGAGGGCTTTGGGAGTTGAGCTATACATATACTCCTAAATTTTAACACACCACTTTGGCCCCTACTTGAGCTAGATAGGTGGTAAGAGAGACCTGATCCAATCAACTAGCTAGTCATGTCAAGCTCTAAGTAAGGCGAATAAAGCAAAAAATTGCTCACATTTACCATATTAAACATTAAACTGACTCAGTAAACATTGGCTGTAGGGTCAATCAGACTGGGAACAAAGGAATCTGACATGGCTGTTTCAACCTCTGAGGAAAGTCCATACTTGGGTGGATAACCCAAGATATAACAGATGCTTGGAACCTTCCCCACATTTGAGTATACCAGTCATGTAGCCCTGGAGGTATGAGGCGAATGGGATTTCCCCTTCATCATCTCTTCCATATGGAGCTTTGAGGTGAATGAGGAGTAGGGCTGATGAATAACAATAATACTAAAATCAGTCAGTCAGTCAAGTGCCATATGTGATACACACTTTGGCGATCATGTCTCAGAAGAGACATGACTGACTGGGCACAAGATTATCTCGTAGGAGGTTGCCATTGCTTTCTGCAGTAGACTGGTTGCCAACCAAGGCTACAGAACCCAATCTGTCCTATTATTTAACCCATAACTGGAGGGAAGAGGCGGATTAATACCTTTCCCAAGAGTATTTGTGCGTAAGTGAATGCAAGGAATTCAACTGGAATTCGAACTCGCCTTCCCGATTTCTTGTTCCGAGCTGATATCCACTGCACCACGACGCATATCCTAAAGTACAGACACAAACAAACAAGAGTCTACACATTGATATAGACACAGAAAGTGACACACAAAATCAATTACAGGAAAAATTTTCAAAATTCATTATAATAGAAGAAATAGAAGACAAACTAATGACAAAATTGTCACTTTTCCTAACTGAAAAAAATATTAGTATCTCAGATAACTCTAAAAACAATGAAAAAAAAAACCTAAAAAAGAATACATTACTGATAAAAGTCAAAAGAAAACATAATGCTGAAACTCTACTAAAGATGACTAAATTTCATGCGATAAATAAAAGAGTCTACCCACATCAATTTTAAACTCCTCCAGAGGCATGGTGAGAAGCACTGAACTTTCACTGTATACACTGGAGGAAATTAGGAACAATAATTCTATCAAAACATTAGACATAAAACAAATATCTATTAAAAATAAAAATTGATACAATTTTAGCAACCAACACTTATCATTACTTTCGATGTACCAGAACCACTACAAGAAATAAAAGTTGGACATACAGTTTCCAAAGTAGAAACACATTCCAAACCCATTAAGATGTTTCCACTGCCAAAGATATTGACACAGTAAGAATAAACATACAAGGAAGTTGGTGTGTGGGGAAATGCAGGGAAAATGATCCTAACCACATGGAGATCACATGTTCAAATGAAACCAAATGCCCTAATTGTAAACAAAATCATAAGGCAACAGCCATGTGAAATCTGGAAAAAAGAAAAAGATATATTAAAGATTAAACACACCAAAAAAATATCCCTACATAAAAGCAAAGAAAAGCATTAAAACAAACTTCAATAAACTATTATATGTAAAAATTACCCAAGCAACATCAAGCTATATCTATAAGAATCTAATATCAGTTAAATTACATGAAACTCGAAAACTAACATTCAAGAATTAAAAAACATACTGATAACATTAAAACCAATTGTAAACTTGGGAACAACCTCTACCACTGAACCAAAACTATACATATACAAAAATTCATAAACAACCACCTCTCAACAAAACATTAAAAACTTCTCAAATAAAACATTCCACAAACAGAAAACTGACAGAACAAAACACAATCAGACCTCAAAACAAAACTGAAATCCCAAAAATGGAAAAAACAGAATTAAAAGCAAATAAACAGAATGACAACCAACAAAAAAGATAATCCAAAAAGAAAAAAATGAAAAGAACCCAAATAATCAAGAACATACAAATACTCAGTGAAGAACAAAGTTTACAAAAAAAACAAACAATATAGAAAATATGGAAATAGATAACCAGAAACATTGTCATCCTTAAAATCCACTCACTAAAATAAAATAACTACCACTCAAATGGACAAATGAAACGCAAGCATCATACAATGTAACTTTAGAAGTGCTAAACCAAACTATGAAGAAATTAAACAACTCCTTACAGATTACAATCCAAATATAGTCTGCTAACAACGTCTCTTTTAAAGTATATAAAATTTACCACAAAATAAACGTATCTGCAATAGAGAATAAGCCAAGTGGGGGTACTTCAATATTAATTAAAAAAAAAAATCAATACCCCATGAAAAACTACAATTACACTCAAATCTACAAACCATGGCAGTGAAAGCTTCAATTAATCAAACAATAATCATATGTTCAATTTATATTCAAAATACAAACTGAATAAAACTGAAATAGAAAGACTAACTGGCCAACTACCTGCCTCTTTTCTCCTAATGGAAGATTTTAATGTGCACAGCAAAATATGAGGCTGAAGAAATCCCAATCACACTGATGAAATTTTAGAATCTTTAGTAGAATCATCTAATCTATGTATCCTTAATAATCAAATGCACACATACCTACACTCAGGTACCAAATCAGCATCAACTATCAATCTAACAATCAGCTTTCCATCAATTTTTATAGACTTTCAATGGAAAGCTCAAGACGACCACTATTGTAGTGACCATTCACCTGTTTGCCAGAAAAAAGTAATCCAAAATAGCAACTACACAAAGCTAACTGGCTAAAATTCAATGAACCCTGCTCATCCTAAATTATCATAGAACTTCTTAATGAACCAGAACCAATAATCTCCTTCATGAGATTTCACTTGGACTTCAAACTAACAAAGTACTAGAACAAATAAACAAAGGTTCTGATAATGTAACACCAGTCATAATAAATATGGTAGCTCTATAAATAATCTCCAAACCTCACACAGAACTAACATTGACACAAAAAAAAGACAGAAACAATCAACAAAGATATGTATGGAGAATTAGGAGACAAATATTATGGCTATAAACCATTCTACACAGATGGATAAAAAATCTTAGATAGAATAGGCGCAGTAGCTACAAACAGACAAATCCCAAAACAAATCAGGCTACCAAATAATGCATCCATCAATACAGCTGAACCACAAGCCATTAAAATGGCACTTAAAATGATAGAAAATTTAAAAGATAGGAAATTTATAATATTCTTCGACTTTCTATCCAATTTAACAGGAATTAAAGAAAAGAACATAAATCATCCCTATATTCAAGAAATCTTAGAAATTTGTCATAAGTTAATAAAGCACAAAACAAATATATATTACTAGTCATCTAAGCATCAAGGAAAATCATGGAGGTGACACACTGACAAAAGAGGAAATGAAAATTAAAATAACCAGCATCAAACTCTCATATACAGATTAAAAAACAAAATTATGCAACACATAAAAAAAATGGCAAGCAAATTCAGAGATGTTCCCAAACAATAAACTATATGAACATCAGTCAACAATAAGAAAGAAGAATTTAGAGCCATTGGCTGATTGTAGTCAAGAGACAGTGCTCAATAGAATAAGACACACTCACTTGACACACACACACACACACACACACACACAGACACACACACACATGCTCAAGGCAGAAACTACACCTTGGTGTACCCATTGCAACTAATTTTTCACCATCAAGCATATATTGGTAGAATACAAAAATCACAAAAAAAATATACATAGTAAGTATTACCAAGTACAAAATGTTAATATGCTCTTCAAAAATGTATCTACTGCCCAAATAATAGGATATCTGAAAAGAAATAAAATATTAGGTTATCCCAAAAGTTTGTAAACACTTGCAAAAGATTGAAATTTTACTTGCCAAGTAATTTAATGTTACCAGAAAACACTTGCAAAAAATTGAAATTTTACTTGCAAAAACAACAAAAATTATTGCTCAAAATAAAGACCATCATTTTCCAAGACTTTCTGCCATTGATCTGCAAGCTTTCAGATCTGGTCAAAGTACCATTCAGCCGGCTTTGATTCAAAGAATTCTTGACACGCTTCCTCGACTTCATCAAACAAGTCAAATCGGTGGCCCTTCAGAAAGTGTTGCATTGAGCGGAAAAGGCCATAATCTGATGGATCACAGTCAGGACTGTAGGCTGGATGTGGCAGAACCTCAATGCCATCCAGCTCTTTAAACTTGTCTTTGGTCTTCCTGGCAGTGTGTGGCTTGGCATTGTCCTGCTGCATCAAAGTGCGCTTTTGGTTGATCAGAGCCGGGTACTTTTGCTTCAACTTTTTGTAGACCTGCTCAAGTTGCTGACAGTAAAGTTTGGCGCTGATGGCATGACTGTTCGGAACCAACTCAAAATGCACGATTCCTTTAAAGTTCCACCAAATGCACAACATGACTTTCTTACTGAATCGATCTTGTTTTGGAACTGATGGTGTCTCTTGCCCTTTCTGAACCCATTGCTTGTCTCGATTGTGCTGAACCATATAGACCCATTTCTCATCGGATGTCACAATGTGCTTCCAAAAACACTCGTCCAATGGATTTCTGAGCAATTGCTGGCAAATTTCAACTTGTCTGTTGGCTTGTGCTTCGGTGAGTTCGTGTGGATCTTGGCGCGGCTTTTTGTGAACAAAATCATGTTGCTTCAAATGTCGGTGAATTGTTGATTTGCCAACTCCAAGCAATTCTCAATTCTCAATTCCAGCCAATTCTCGAGTGCTCGATGAAGGCGCAATGTCCAACCCGGTTTGCAAGTCTCCATCATCCAACTTTAACAGCCGTCTCGAACAAGGCTTATCTTCAAGACACATGTCACTAGAATTGAAACGCTTATACCTCTTTGAGATTGCTGCATATGCAATTGTTCCTTCACCTTTGGCTGCACAAATCTCTTCTGCAGCTTTTCTGGTGGAAAGACCTCACTTCCAGCAGTAATGAATCAAAACTTGCAGCTCAATTTTATCAATTGCTATCTGGAATACAAAGATGAAGATCACTATAACAATATAAATGCAAAATTACATAAAAATTCAGTTTTTCGCGAGTGTTTACAAACTTTTGAAACAACCTAATACTTCCAACTTTTATAGAAAATACAGCTTGGACTTTAAACCATAGAACTTACATTTGAAATCCTCTCAAACTATACAACTTTTGATATTGTGAAAAAATTTTTTTAAATCTCACAACTACGTGAAAGATTTTGGATCATTCAAATAAAAAATCGAGTTTCAGCATTAAATGACCCACAGGAGTTGATATGCTGGTAAAACAATCAATAATCACTTAATCCATTATACTTTTCCTCTTTTTAGAGTTTATATATCTTATTAAAGAACACATGATCTCTCTTGCTATTCCTTTGTTCTTTGAGGCATTGAAAAAACCATGATCTATGTGTTGGCTATGATTAATATACAACAACCACACTATTTCAGCTTATTGCCTGTTTTGACTGAATGGGTACTGAAACAATGGGAGATATATAAACCTTTAGGTAAATAAAAATAAAAAATGAAATTACCTCAGATCCACTTTCTATTTTCTATTGATGAAGACCATGTGAGATGGCTTTCATTAATGCATTTCATCTGGTTACTTGTCCATATCACTTCAGTTTCTATTTATTTATGGTGGCTCAAAGTTTCCTTATGTTGGCCTATGATGTTTAATATTAGGTATATAGCAGTAGGTGTTGAACCTTCTCACCAATAGTGTATTATGCTTTGTTACAAATAGAAACTGAGTGTCTGTTAGAATGGCTTCTGACAAGTGTTTCATCAAATTTACTCATGCAGAAAAGGACAGAAAAAATGCATCCATTGGCATTCATTAATATTTGCTGAACATTTGCAGAGATCAAATTCTTGTCACATTTTTGACATGATCATTTTGAGAGTACTTTTTCAATGTTTACATGAAAATAAGCATTAATTTTTATCTTCTAATAATTTTTATTTCTTTGTACATTTCTTAATATTATTGTACATTTCTTAATATTATTGTACATTTCTTAATATTAAAGTAGATAAATTTTGTATAGCTCAGCTGCAGGAAATGCATTTCAGCAATGACAACAGTGATATGTATGAAAGAGTGAAAAAGCCTCCACTGATGCAGATTTTTGCAAGCACAGTATACAAACCTTTGTTGACTGCTGATAAAAATGCATATCCAATAGTGGAGATTATATGGGGAAAAAAAGTTGTTTTTTTGTAATTTAAATTTGTCCTGCCTAATGGTTTTATTATATTCCCTGTACCTGCTGTACTTTCTATGGGAATACATAGGAAGCATTAGTTTCAGAGCATCTCACATGTATAAAAATGCACAATTAGACTAAGTTATATACAAACAAGTGAACAAATTAAGAAATTTTATTTTGTCAATTTTAATATCAATGGTTGCCATTGTCTTTACTCAAAGTATATCTAAATCAGTTATGATCTTAACTTTTTTCTTCTTTTTGCACAGAATCCTCCTCTTTTGGTTGAAGATAAGGACAAGAATTTGATTAACAGGCATATACGGTACTACTTAAAAGGCAAGAACTCCGATATGTTCAGAATGAATCCCAGAGCTGGAATCCTGAAAATCAAAGACACGTCCAAACTAGACAGTGAAAAGCAGCAGAAATATAAGCTTACTGTAAGTTAAAAAAAATGTTGTACTATTTTTTTTGTTTCTTTTGCCTCTCAACACCACATTCAATTTCAGTTAGTAATAAAACAAAACAATTTTAATTTTTTTGCATTTATCATTAAAATCTGCTGTCTGTCTCTCTCACCTTGTGTTCATGAACTTGCCCAACTTTTCTGCTAACCAGATGAATATTCATGAGCAACCCTATTCCAAAAATATTGAAAAACTAATAACATTTTTGCTCTTGTATAAAAATACTTGTCACAAAAAATCCTTACATTTCCCTTGATAAAGTCCCTCAGGGGATGAAACATATCAACCAAGATAAGTTTTTCTTTCATCATCTCTTTTTCATATATGTGTGTGTGTGTGTGTGTGTGTGTGTGTGTGTGTGTGTGTGTGTGCTCTTGCTTAATTACTGAAACATTTAATAAATCTTTAAATTTTTATTCATCAAATTACAGAACAGCAATAACTGATTTTGTCTGACACAAGTTAAGTCATTTTTAAGCATTCTTTTGTTTTGACGAATTATGAGCCAACTAAACTTTGCATCACCTGACACAGGAAAGCAGTCTTCTTAAAGTTATTTAAAGGACTCGGGTACCACTGCACAATGTATCCAATGCTTTAATTAATATTGAATAGCTTGATGCCTTCCAGACAAACCTCATGTGTACACACGTGAAGAAAGAATTTTAGAATAGATTTTTATTAATACGATAGGTTTTTTTTTCATAAAAATATGTCTGATTAATCCATTCTAAAATTCTCTTTTATTACATTTGGATACAAAACTGTGCAAACACAAAAACTTTGAGAGATTCTATGACAGGAAGAATTTCACTTGATGCTACTAAATATGGTCTCATATGACTTTGTGGCTAAGTTAGTTAAGGTGTACTGGGCTTAATGGTAGCTCCCCCTGCCTTGAAGGACACAGATTCAAATCCTACCAGTGCAAATTTTTCTTTAATGAAATTTCTCGAACATTCAGGCTGGTAGATGAAAATAACTATATATACTGTTTAATAAATAGTGTCTACTCAAATTTATGTATCCACTAAAAGTAATGTTTAAAGTGATAATAAATATGTGTGTAGGTGTTTGTAAGCCAATATTTAATTTGCTTTTTGATTTGGATGAGAAGAATTTGTATTTAGTTCTCCAAAGTATTTTCGGAATTTAAACGAAATTAATGATGGCACCTATTGTGAATCCATCATAAAAGAAATTAAGATTATTGAATAGATAAATTCCAAACATTTTGTATGTCTTAGTGTAGATAAGATATAAAAATAGATTTTAAAAATTTAATAGAATAGTACAGGCAGTAAAAATGCAATATCAACTGTTATATTTTGTCATAATTTCTATACTTTCATTTTTCTCCCTCCTTAAAAATATTTTTTTTTCTGGTATCACACTCAGTAACCGCTTGTGTCTTAGTGGCTTTGGTGCCTTGCTTAGGGTGAAATGATTAGAAAAAAAACAGAAATTGAATACAAGATAGGTTATGCATCAGGTTATTTTTGTCTAATGCTGATACAAAATCCAAATATTAAGCTAAAATCTCTAGTTATGATCTTAAGTAGTCTTATCAGATTTAAACACTAATATGGATGACATGGCATTTAGCTCATTCAGAAATGTCTAAATTATAATCTCTACACAACGACTTTCTCAGGTCAATGGTTAAAAAAAGCTTTCAAACAAATAAATCCTTCAAATCTTAAAAACAATTCTTCATCCAACACTGTAGACTGGTACTACAAAATCTTCAACAACGATCTTATCACTTGAACAATTCCATCAACAATAAAAATGGGCAGCTCATGTAATGTTTACTGTTTAGTTTATCTTAAAATTATTGTTCACTCATGTCAATAGTAATTTAAAGATTGCTTCACTGACAGGCATTTGTTGGTAAATAAATTCCTTAGATCTAAACTCTCATATAGATGTCATGCATGATGTCCAACTCATTCAGAAATCTCAAACTATCATCTATAAAATCATTTTCTCAGGTCAATGATTTAAAGTGGCTTTAAGTAAATCAATTCTTTAGGTAATAAAAAGGACATTTCTTCATCAGATTCTATGGACTGGTGCTACAAAATCATAAAGAACTTTACCAAATAACAAAAACAATATCACTTGAAGACTTCCAACAATAGCAACAACTAAAATAGATAGCATATGTAACTAAAAAGAAAAATAATGATATAATCAAGATATTATCTTTGCATGCTACCAAAAATAAAAAGCATGATATGAAATGATAATCAGAAAGAAAGGGATTTTTGTAGTCAGGCATTAACAGAAGAATTACTGACAAAACAAGAACATGTTTACCCAACCCTCATTCTCGGTATCCTTACCCGCCTATCACCCACCCTCTGACATTTCTTATATTTAACCATCCTTTCTCCACTCTATGTAGCCCCCTGCGTAGTAGCAGTGACATGCCTTGCTCGGGGTGAAACGCTTATAAAAAAAAATGCATCAATTATTAGTCTTTTTAATAAAAAAGATATTATAGATTTCATTAGATACTAACACTGTTTGGGCAATGAATGCTGAATATTTTCTGTATGGAAGCAGGTAATCTGACCATTACCCTTTTTTCTTCTTATATCAGTCTCTTCTTTTCTTTCAGATTCTGGCCTTTGATGGGACTTTTCAAAGCCAAGCTAATCTTGTCATAGAAGTGGAGGATATTAATGACAACAAACCAGAATTTTCAGGACCTTACTTCTATCAAGTCAATCCACGAGCCACAATAGGCACAAAATTTGGACAAGTAGTAGCTAAAGACAAAGATGCTACCAGCAGAAATAATCGTATATTGTATGTTTTAACTCAGGGCTCAGGTGGCAAATTTGGAGTTGATTTCAATTCAGGTAATAGTATTTTTCCAAATTCTTCATCTTTGATATGTTTGTTGCTATTCAATCGCAATTTTCAATTTGGAAAATTAATTCTCCTAAACGTTTGTCTTGATTACAAGTGGCAAAAGTCACAAACTTTCTTATTTAAAACCTTTTTTGTTTTAATTTATGAAATTTCTTTTGCATCCGGTAGTTAAAAGTGGTTATATTCAGATTTCTAAGAGGCATAATCAATTGTATGCATATGAATATTTTAACAGATAACATGGAAAATGGAATAGTGAAGTTCAAATTCTGGCCTAGTTTGTTGCATTCACTTTCACACAAAAGCCCTTGGGAAAGACATGAATCCATCTCTTTCTTCCACATCTATGGGTTAAATATCAGAGTAGACTAAGCTATCTAGTACTGAATTGTTGCCAGTCTAAGAGGACATCCAATGGGGTAGGAAATTACTCATAAATTTGAATGCTTCCAAAATTAAGCTGCTCTCTTTTACCCACCACAGAGAAACATTCTTGCCTACCATCAGAATGGATAAAGCTAGTCTTCTAGAAAGCAGCACACTGCACCTCCTTGGCCTCACTCCCTCAACTGACCTCAAATGGAATGACTGCATTGAATCCATAGCTGCATCTGCTGCTAAGAAGGCTGATTCACTGTTTTGTGAGAATCCATTTTCTCACATTTATAAATCTACCATTTGTCTGTGCATTGAACACTGTTACCATATCTGGTCAGGTGCTCCTGCTATTCATCTTGACAAAATCCAAAGGAAGATTTGCAATATAATCGATCCTGGTTTGGCAGCCTACTTTCAGTCACTTTTTCACAGATGTGATGTCGCTTCCTTCTCTCTTTTCTACAAGTATTTTCAAGGCAACTGTTCTAACAAGCTTTTGTCCCCTGTACCCCAACCACATGTATTTACTCATGCTTTTAGATTTACATCAAGGTCCCACTTTTTTTTTTTTTTACTATTAAAATAGTTAAATGTAACCTCCTTCTACTCTAATGGTTTCTTTTCTCGCACTTCCTATTTGTAGAACTCACTTTCATTTGCTTGCTTTCCTGATAAAAATAAAAAATAAAAAAATAAAAAAATAAAAAATAAAAAAAAAACACAAGTTTTGCTTTCTTTGTTGTTGTTTACCATCATTCAGTATCTGTTTGCAGGCCAATAATGACTTGCAACAAAGATTTCCACTTTATGCCCTACTAGGTTTGAATTCAGAGTTGTCCTTCTCCCAGACTGGTTGCCAACCAAAGCTAGACAGTCCCGTTTACCCTGGTATTGACTCCTACCTGTGGTGGGTTTTTGGCAAACATAGATATCCTACACAAGACTTGTTCTGCAAATTTATATGAACCTCTCTGAACACATTTCTTTAATGTACCACAAAGACATGAGCAATCCTGGCTCTTGACAATTTCCTATCCTTTGTAGCTAAACAACCTTTATCCGTTTACTTTCCCTCTCAGTTCCTGTTCTGCCATCTATTCACATATACTTATTAGGTAGGTTACTCAATCTTTCCCACTGATCCCCTTAATGTTAATCTGCTATGAGTGTTATGTTCTTCAATTCCTCTTTCCACATCACTAAAATTTCAATTGACGCTTTCTGATTGTAAGTATAAGGATCTTTTTCCTTCCTATTATCCTGAAAACTTTTTGATTGTTCTCATCTTCTGTATATAGTATTCTCAGCTTCCATCTCTAGAATCACATCTCCATTGCCTCAAATCTCTTCTTTGTCTGAGAAAATTGTCCAACATTCCAGAACTGATATTGCATAACAGTTCAACTCTCTTTTCTTTGCTTCCAATGAAGTTTCCCTTTTTCTTGATATTTTGCTTAGAAGGCAATTTTTATTATTCCAATTCACCTTTTGTTTTCTGTATCACATTTTTTACATCATCTGTCATGACACAAGTGAATAAACTATATCAGATCAATGCCTTCTACTCATTTGCTATAAATAGTAACAGATTCACAGTGAATTACTGTTGATTGTTACTCCTGAATATGATTACAGCTCACACTTCTGTTATTTTATAACTGCAGGCATCTTTGCTATGACATCACATAACTCAATATTTTGCAAGATGGACATGCACAAAAATTTCCTTTTGTGTGCCTTATCTAAAAAAATAAAGCTACACATAATTTCAAGAAAAATATTTTAAAATAATCTTTGGAAAATGAAAAACTTTGAAAATGTAATATAAATTTTAGACCAAGCAGAAAATATTTTTTGAAAAAAAAACAAAAAAGGTGCACCCACTAATAGTAAGACCCCCCCCAAAAAAAAATCCCAACATGAAGGGAGCTTAAGTAATTTTAAACAACAACAATGTCATGGTGACTTTTTATAGTTTTTTTTTTTTTAGAACAGTTCTACTAACAAGTTTTGCAAATTTTCTCATGAGGCAGCCAAAAATTGATTGCCCATGCTTTTTGATTGGACAGTAAATAAAATATTATATATTTTTTTAATTAATAGAATGAATCTGCAACAATCTACCTCAACAGAAATAATTTTGACAATTCTTTAACTATCAATTTTAAAACTAAGAATTTTTACAAACACAATGTAACAATCTTTTATAAACTGTCTGGCTTTCTTTAAAATATCTTTACCTAAAAAATCTGTGTAATAGACAAACCTAGATGATTACAATATTTGTTTACATTTTCAATTAATTGTAATTAATTTAAGCTACTAATAAACAATTTTTATCGTATCTTACTTTTCAGACCGAATAATGTAAATACTGTACTTTTCAGACATCCTCCATATTTTCTGCTGTCTATTCTAATACAATCATTTTTCCCTCATTTTTAGTAAAAATAATCTTTTCTTTTAACAACTGTTCATACTTCTTTCAGGTGACTTATATGTAGCCAGTAATCTAACAGACAGTCCACAAGAAGAGGAGTATAATTTGGTGATACAAGGTTTTGACACTGGTGAACCAAGTTTAGCAAGCAACACAACCGTTCGTGTCAGAGTGGCCTTGAACAAATCTCCAGTGGTTGATCAGAACTTTGTATTTCAGGTTCTGGAGAATATGACAATCGGATCAACAGTTGGGATTATTCCAGTCTTTGATCCAGATATGGAACATAATCCATTGGAAGCCATTCGATTTAGTATTTCTGATCCAACAAGTAGGTTTGAATTTTTTGCTTTCCTTTTCACTTGTTCAAGTTCAATATCTTTTTCTATATCTTAGTCATCTGATTGGCTTTCTGATTACATTATAGAAAACTTTAAAATTTTCTTCTCAACTTCTTAGTGTTTTGTTCTTCTTAGAAACCATGATTATCTTCTGGCTCATTCATTTATTTTTTTATTCATTAAGAAAAGAATTGCCTTAATTTGATAACTCAATATTGAATTAACTGATTTATTTGGAACTATTACTTTTTCTTTCTCCAGATGATTCTGTATTGAAAATTAATCAGTGGTAGAATTCACATTTTGGAAAAATAATTTTCCCTTACTTTACATCCGTAATTTTGGAAAATGCCCATTTTTTTAAATACATATTCTTTTTTTTGTCTGTTAAATTAATTATGGGTAGTGTAATGGATAGCTGCTCAGAATGAAAAATCATAGATCAAAGTTTGAATTCCAGTTGAGCTCATTGCATTCACTTATGCATAAATACCCTTGGAGAATGTATAAATCCATCTGTTTCCCCCCCCCCCGTCCTGCCATGTTAGGTCAGATTGGGCTCTTTGGCCATGCATAACATGCTGAAAGATGTGGCTTCATTTCCCAGCTAATCTGTGGGATCTTCTTGCTGTGACCCCACATGCCCAGGGAGTCTGCAGATCTTGAACGGGTAATGGAATTAATTAGAAAAATATATGTAAGAATTTTAATTATGATAATGCCAATATTTACATATTTTTGTTATAGAAAACAATTTAAATAAAATTAAGAACTATAATTTTGAAATTGTGGAATTTAACAATAGGATGTTTATTTATGTGAGAAAGTAGAATAATATTATTGTGGACGACTGTCAAAGATCTCAAAGTTTCAGCTGGTTAAACAAATGTAAGTATAATTTGTGGAATTCCAAATTCAACCATTTAAACATGCCCACAATACACGGGAACAAAATTGGGCATAATTTTGATTTTACTAATGTCACTCCTAAGTAAAAAAAGAACAAAATTCTTTATGTCAAAGTACTTTGAGGGCCGACTGATAACAATATTATCAACTATAAACATGTCAAAAGCATTATATTACATCACCAACCTTTATTGAATTTAATCTAACATATGTTTGTCTAAGATAAAACAGTATATATGTAAAAATGTTCCCAGATCAACATGCAAAAGCCACCAAATGTCATCTCTATTAGAGATACACACTTAAGAATATGCATCACCTGAATTCCATTAAGACAAACTACAATTATTATACACTTACATAAAGTAATATTTACAGCTTTTCAGTTAGGCTCAGAATCCACTAATTTCTTAGAACTTCAAATGTGACATGTTGTCTCTCCTTGAATTCACAAAGCCACAAATTATACTAATGTTCTCTTAACAAGTTGAATGCATGTGAAACATGATTAACCATTGAAAATCAAACACAAAAGTAAAAATACCAGAATGACTTTCTTCTTTTTCTCCACATCTCATTCTCTGATGAAGCTTCAATAAAAGTGAAATATGTTAGATTTATAAATGTTTCCTATTTGTTTATCTTATTATAAGTGTAGTTCTATAAACATTTAATAAAAGCCACTCACATTAGCTAGAACTTGTTTGTTAATCAAATACTGATTGTAAATAACACACTTTTTCAAACTTTCAAATATCTGGTTATATCAACCTTTTTATATATTTTGCTTTTTTTATGCAGATAATTTTGCAGTTAGTGAAAATGATGGAAGAATTGTCACTAAAACTGTCCTGGACAGAGAATCACAGGAGCAATTTATCTTCACTGTTTACTGTGAAAATGACGGTGCACCATCGCACACTGTCAGCACAACAGTTACTGTTATTTTAGAAGATGTTAATGACAATGAACCAATTTTCAAATCAGCTATTGGGTATCATGGAACTTACAGGGAAGGTGATCCTAGGGGCATCATAACACTGGTAATATTTTTTTAAATTTATACATTATTATCTTAATAGATATTGGAATTTTTTAAAACATTTTAATAATAGTAGCTTTTTTTTTTGTCACTCAGAATGTTGATGTACAGCCATCACTAAAAGTTGTCAAATATGAGTCAAAAATTAATAATGGTTGATAACACTTCCTCTAATAAAAAAAACAAACATTATGATACTATTTTTTTAAGTCAACAACAATAAATATTGATCTGACAAATAGTGAAAAATCAAGTGTAAGTTTAAATGGTTAGATTTCATTTCTTGCAATTTGTAGTCATGTAACTCATTTAACAGATCAGCTAGTATGGTTAAGCAGGCTTCTTGTAACAAAGGAATTTAATTGAAAATCTTGTCAAAAATTGATACCTTATTTCTTCTTGGTAGTGTTTACTGAGGCTACAGAATGTTTAAATAGTTGTAATGAAAAGTGACTAAAATTGATCTGAAAGAAATAAGTAAAAAAAAAAAATGAATAATGGTTGACAATGTTTCAGCTAATAAAATTAATATTATGATATCATAAATATCATCTTAAATTGATATGAGCATTTGTAATATTGAAGTCCATATGAAAAAATCATTTTATTGGCAGGCATGCAATTAAAAATTGTTCATTTCTTTCATTGTTTCCAAAGCATTTTATGCATTAACCTTAAGCAAGTTTCTTGTCCTCAAAGTGGAAATATAATAATTTCATTATGTTTCTTTCTTTAATTTTATGCAATAAATTTTATTGGATTTTAATTTAATGCTTAATAAACCTCAGCATTACTCATGCTGATTGTTGAAAATGAAAGGCACAACTTCATATAAATGTTTCACAGTTATATTACAAAAAACAGCAAAGCCAGAAATGAGTGAAAACCAAGAATATAATTGCATCAGACTACAGCTGCCTCTATATGCAAATATTGACTGTGAATAGACTTGAATATGTCAGCTGTTTTCATGTATTTATGAAAGTTTTAATATTCATAACTATTTTCCTGTTCTACAGTCACAACGATACTTTATATTCCAAAATAATGTAGATATATTCACACTATTTTTATTTGTTGCATATTTTTGTGAATGATCCCTCAAATCCTATGACCACCATTTTGACTTTTATTTTGGTTATGGCCATTCTTCTTCTATGTGTCATATTCCTTCAGGATATAGGCAATCATGGCCCTCCACTTCTCCCATCCCTTGTTGCTTTTAATATCCCTCCTCCTGTTACTCCATTCAATCCCTGCTCCACTGTTCAAGTTCATCAGGCATGTTGTGTGCTGCTTTCTCTTGTCTGTCTTTCCCTCTATCCACCTCATGAGCATAAGTTTCTTCAAGCCCTCCTTTCTCGTTATATGCCCCAAAAACTTCAGCTGTCTTTTCCTGATGTTAAGTATCAGCCATTGGTTAATGAATTTTACTTACTTAGACAGATATGTATACTGTCTGATTTTGTAGCTTTTCTGGATTAGTATGTATTGAAATGTTGACAAAGCTTTGTATTAAGGAAAGCTTGGCATGGAGTTTGGAATATTATATCAATCAACCAAATGTCTTAAGAATCAGTATTTGAAATTGTGGTTTTTATCTTGGCTTAACTATCAACCATTGGTGTCAGAGTGAAATAAACAACTGATCTATCAATTTTTATTTCTGTGTATTTACAAAGAAAATGTTCTTTAAGGTGAATACTATTGAAAATGACATATATTTTATGTCGATTAATTTTAATTATCTTTTTTTCTAAATAACAAATAATCCTTCTCAAATAAAGAGGAAATTCTGTCAATATCTGTCCAAAGTTCATTTTGAAAGAAAAAATAAATTAACATGATCCAATTTGTTATTTTAATAAAATTTTAGAAATGATGTCAGATGCTTTTTATTATAAAAATAAGCTGTTAGTGGTCAAACATTAAAATTAAAAATGATAAAAACACATAAAACACATTTTTTAATCAAAAGTTATTAAATGAATGAGTGTTGTGACATGAGCAAGATGCGGATTTCAAATAAAAAGGAAATGTTCACAAGATTAAAATTCAGATAAAATATATTTTCATTAGTATTTGCAAAGTTTTACTTATGTATCTCTATATTTGGACAACTTAAATCTGTCATAACTGCCAATGGATAAAATACCCATTGCTAATAATGTCTATGCAGTTATTATAAAGAACTGATTCTCCAGTCTGGCTTCTTTCTTTCTATCTCTTATGATTCTCCAAGAAGGAAGATCAAATAGTTTTGCCTCTTAGTGCATGTTCACTCATGTGAACAGTAATTTAAAGATTGCTTCACTGAAAGGCATTCATTGTTAAATAATTTCTTTAGATCTAAACTCTCATATAGACATCATGCATGATGTCCAACTCATTCAGAAATGTCAAAACTATCATTTATACAATCATTTTTTCAGATCAATGATTTAAACTGACTTCAAGTAATTGAATCGTTATTATTAGTAGTTGCTCACTGCAATGATACAGACCATAATTTTGATTTAAAAAAAATTCTAATCAAATTAAAAGAACACTCAATTTACTAAGATGAAAATATTTAGTAAGTGCTTTAATTGCAAGATCATTAACAGTAAATTTATTTCCAGATTCTTACAATATGTCACCTTTCTTGGCAGATCTTCTTTTGTCACAATGTGCAATATTTAATAACAAAAATAATGGAAACAAAAAGAAACTGAATAAAATTAGCTAGTCTATATACACAAAACATTTTTTAATGTTTAATTTTAAATTCTCAGCATCCCTTTTCCACCCTGTGTATGCTTAGTTGGATCAATGCAAATTCACTTTAGTTTGGTAAATTTCTAAAGGACGAAGCACATCACACAAAAACATTTCTTGTTTTGTCGTATTTTTTTCTTAGATTTTTTTAATTTTTAAAAAGTTTTTAAATCATTCATCTTTAAAAACAATCTCTGAACAGGCTTGTTAAAGTGAAACATGTTAGATTAAAGACACTTTTTCTTACCTATTCTTTACTTATTCTATTCATCTTGTCGGATTTCGATCCATATATTCAATCCATGTGCATTTATGTATGTGTGTGCATGTATGAGAGAAAACCAATGAATCTCCAACAAACCCACCCCAAACAAACAAAAAAAATTTAGCCTGAACCACCAAAGAAAAAATTCAAATCTCATTGTGACTGTCACTTTCATGTGATGAAGCAATCCTCAGATGGTTCAAGTAAAGAATGAAAAGGAAAGCAAACAACCCTAGTTAAATATCTAGACATTTTGTTTACATGTTTAATCTTAGCTATCTGTTAATGTTAGTTTTTCTTTGTCTTCACAGAACCAAGAACTGATTGCAACTGATGCAGATGTTAATGTGGAGAACCAAAACATTGTGTATCATTTGGTTGGTAATGACTCTGATTTATTCCGACTGAACGCAGCAACAGGCTCCATCAAAGTGAGAGCCCCTTCAAGAATTCACTGTAACTATAAAGATAACTATAGCTTAAAGGTAAAATATGAATAAATTATTTTGTTTTTCTTTTGTAGAAAGTAACTTACTATTATATTTTTAATTACATGTTAGTATTGTTGATTTTTGGATTATACATGTCCACTTTCATCATCTTATCATTGGTCCTAACCGTAATATTCTAGTGTAGTAAGTATTTTTTTACGAAAACAAAAAATACAAAATCAGACAAAAATAGCTTCCAAATAGATTTTGAAGCCCATGTTTTATGGAGGCCACCTTAACAACTTAATCCATAAAAATTTCAATGATTAGAACAAGCAACAATCTGTAGTTGGACTGTCAGACCATCCTTTTCAGTTCTTTATACCAGTTTATAGATCTAAACTCTCATATAGACATCATGCATGATGTCCAACACAATCAGAAATGTCAAAACTATCATCTATACAATCATTTTCTCAGGTCAATGATTTCAAATGACTTCAAGTGAATGAATTGTTATTATTAGTAGTTACTCACTGTAATGATGTGTCCATAATTTTGATTTTAAAAAAATTCTAATCAAATTAAAAGAGAAATCAATTTACTAAAATGAAAATATTTGGAAAGTGAAAATATTTGGAAAAATATAAAAATTTCATTTAAAAGATTTTGAAAAAAAAAAATGAAAATATTTGGAAAAATAGATTTTGGGGCCCATGTTTCATAGAGGTCACCTTAACAACTTCATCCATAAAAATTTCAATGATTTGAACAAGCAACAAATACTGTTAGATTATCCCTTTCAGTTTTTTATACCAGTCTTTTTATACCATTAAAAAAAAAACAATGATAAGATATAATTTAACTAGAATGAATACAATGAGGGAAGAAGATTTGGAGAATTTAACACTCACAGGATTTATTGAAAGCAAAAGAGGTAGATAAAATCAGGTTGTGTTGAATGAAGTGAGGAATTGGGACAAATAGGTGACAAACATTGCTTAGTGCCACAAAGGATAGAAAGTTGTGGAGAACCATGACTGTCCACAACCTGACAAGTCACAGTCTATAAAAGAAGAAAGATAGGAGGATAAAAATATCAAAGATTATCTATGTGAGGAAAGCAAATACTGTATATCAGTCAGTTAAGTGCCATACATGATACAAGCTTGGGCATTCATGTCTCAAATAAACATGATTGACTGACAGAAGGTTTTCTCACAGTAGGTTGCCATTAATTTCTGCACTAGACATCCAAGGATATAGAACCTAGTCTGTCCTATTTAATCCATAGATGTAGGGAGAAGCGACAGATTCATACCTTTATCAAGGGTATTTGTTCATACATGAATGCAACAAATTCAACAGGAATTCAGACTCAGCCCTCTAATTTCTCATCATGAGGAATCACAACACACAACCTGTATATACTTGAGTATAATATGTATATACTTCAGTATAATATGTATATACTTGAGTATAATATGTATATACTTCAGTATAATATGTATATACTTGAGTATAATATGCATATACTTCAGTATAATATGAGATTTCGAGATCAGTTTTTTACAGCAAAGAATATACACACTATACACAGCTACTGTATTTTCCAGCTTACTAAACACTGTTTTCCTAAAAAAAAAAAACGATGTGCATTTTCCAAAACAAATGTATCAGTTACCACCATGACATGAATGGTATTGAGGGTCATTTATTGTACATGACTAACAGTTATGACTCTGCAGATGACAGTTTAAAGCTTTTACACGAATCCAGCAGTGACAAGATTTTGGGATTTGAGGATGAATAAAATTTCTTTGATTGTTTTATATTTTTACATGCATATTTTTTAAATTTTTAATTCACTCTTATAAAAATGAAACCATCATTGGACAATGAAATATTTATAGTATATTTACTAACCATCAACTAGTATGTCATTGTCATAAAAACAAAATCAGGCAAGTGATTAATGTAAACAATACATGGCACCAGTATGTGAGGGATGCATATTGAATGTGTTGCTGTATGAGAGTGACATTTATTTATTTATTTATTTATTTTTTTGTTTTTTTTTTTGTTTTTTTTAGAAATTTCTTTCAAATATTAGAATGTGTCTTCCAAGCCACAGAGTTTTGTAAGCCAAAAATATGCTAATTTTTTTTTTTTTTGAAGAGGTCAAAAATTGTTATTTTCAGTGACCAGTTGTAATATACACAGGTAAATTTCAAATAAATGTTCATCACTACAGGCTGACCTACACCCACTGGCCAACAGCAGCAAGCCATTCCAGTTACACACCACAACACACATTTAAACAACTTCAGTTTCTAGCAAAATAAAACAAAAATCATGTATATAGAGTATTTTTTTACTTAGAATGACTTCAATTATCATAAGCTGTAGTATCTTCCTAAACTTGTGGGATACCCTGCATTATGTACAGGCAATCTGACAAAAAGGTTGTCATTTGAAAGGCAATATCTCAGCTATATTATAAAAAACTTTATTCCCTACCAAACATAAGTTCTTGTGTCAAACACCCAAATCTCAGCTAGTAGGAATAGCTAGTCATAATAGGTGCAAAATTACAAACAAAACTGAAGGTCTGTGTAAAATTTTAAAAGGAAAGCACATTTATTACACAATTACAAAAACAGTACAAATATAAAGTTTGCAAAAAAAAATTTTTGTGCATCTATCAAAGGCAGGATAACAATTCCAGGTAAAAAGAATATCAAAAAGAGAAAACAATACAAGACAACATTAAAAAACAAAAGATGTAACAAACTTTGATAAAAAATGAAAAGACCTACTTTAACTTGCCCCATGAGCATTTCTGGAATATAAAATAATGTTAGAAAAGTCCATTATAAATTTGCAGTCCGTGCTTGAGAAAATTTCTTAGAATTTTTTTTCTGTTCTTGTTCAACTGCAGGAGAAATTTTACTTGAACTTCAAAAGTCTTGTCTCTCTGCAGCTAGTTTGTAACTGGTGCCTTCCTGATGTTCTCTGATGTTGATTTGCTTCTTATCCCCTTGCTGTCAAAAAGTCTTCTCCTTGTATTTACTGAGATCCATAAATTAAAAAAAAACATGCTCACAAGAACCCCCCGCCCCCTTTGAGTTGTTACTAGAGCTTGAGACCATGTCTCTCATTGATCAATATAGAGGCAAAATTTACTTTCCATGAACTGAAAATGGATCCTTCACAAATTTTGCCAGATTTTAACTGTTGAGCTAAAAAAGATATACAAGTGTAACAATATTTTACACAGTGTCTGGCCTTTATAAAAATACACTTATCTCAAATGAATATGTATTAAAAACAACCTACAAAATTAAATATTTATTCAATGCTAACATTTTTTAAATTGTAAAAACAAAATTTGTATAACAAACACTTGCAAAATGAAGATCAATGCAAATTTGATATGGAAAAACATCTATTAATTTTTCATTTATAAAGGGTATTTGTTGATTTTAAATGGATATATATAGTGGATGAAATTTTGCTCTTAATGTAGTGACAAAAGAGAAAAAACTTAGGTTATGTAGGAAAAAGGCCCAGGGTAAAGGAGCTACTATAGTTAGAGATGAGCAAAAAACAAAAGTATGATATCTAAATCTTTGTATCAGATGTTTTACGGCAAGTGGTTTTCCTTAACATTTTGGGGTAACTTTGTACAAAAAAAGAATGAATACAATTTATTTGCTACAAATTAAATCCAGGATGATGCAATATTTGACTACTGTAGGTCTACTAGTATTCCCCAGAAGCTGGGGTTGCATTATATACAATCTTTCTCTATTCGTTATGAATGTAAGCATGTACTAAATGATGTCAATATGTTGTTTGCTGAGAGAATGAATCAACGTATAGTGTCTTGCAAGTTTGGTTCCAAAGATTAATGGTTGCTCTGCAAAGGTGTGCTGAACAGCAGAAATCCCTCTATCCCTCCTCTATTCTATCTATTCGAAGTCCTCACATCCACAGCAGACAAGGTCAAGTACTTTGCTCACAAATTCTCATCCAACTTTACAGTTGACTCATCTTGAGTACCCACACCTAATTTCTCACTTAGAACTGAGGCTCAACTGAGTTATATATTGTTTTGTAAGTTTTTTCTGGGTAACGAAATAACTCATTTAAAAATAGAAAAAAAAATATATATATATATATATATATATATATATATATATATATATATATATATATATATATATAACACTATCTTTGGTCTCTAAAACTAAGCTTAACACTCATAAGACAGGTGATGGAATTCCAGTAATTATCCTAAAGAAATATGCCCCTGAGCTGACTCCAATCCTCTCCAAACACTAAAACTATTACCTCACTTCTTCCAGCTTTACTGTGTGTTAGAAGTCCTCTTTTGTAGTTATTGTTTTTAAGAAATCTGGGGTGGGGGACTCTGAACCCTCTAATTATTGGCCTATTAGCCTCTTACCTCTTTTTGGCAAGGTATCTGAGACTATTATCAGTGTTGAAATAGGCATTACAGATCGCACAACCTTCTCTCTGACAAACATGTCTTTCATTTTACCATTTGATATGCT
Source organism: Ascarosepion bandense (assembly GCA_037127315.1). Taxonomy (NCBI): domain Eukaryota; kingdom Metazoa; phylum Mollusca; class Cephalopoda; order Sepiida; family Sepiidae; genus Ascarosepion; species Ascarosepion bandense. Next base: position 32,941 of record JBBBDQ010029238.1, read on the forward strand.
GATGACCATCACTGAATATATATAACAGGCTCTTGATAAGAACAAGAAACCTGAAGCTGTTGCTCTTAATATCTTGAAAGTATTTGATAGATGTTGGTATGCTGGCCTTCCGTGCAAGCTCCAGAGCTATGGTATTTCTGGATGATTTGATTTAATCCTATTGTTACTCTCAAATCATTGTAGGAGTCTGTTTCAGCTTCTTACTTTCCTGCTTATGACCATATCACATTGAAACACTGGTTCTTGTACAGTCACCAAAATTAATAAACATTGAGTCTGGTCAGTGTCTAAATGTGTGACCAGTTAGGAACATGAGGTGCTGTAAGCCTGGATATATGACGGCTCTAAAATAACAGCTTAGAATTGGAGATTGAAGAACCAAGTTTTAATTTCAGTTGGGTTTGTTATATTCACTTATCTTAGGAAAAAATATGAATCCATCTCTTCTCTCTCCACTAATTATTATATCCCAAAAATTCTTACAATCTAAAATATTTTGTACCTTTTAAAAAAAACTTGCTAAAGGGTGATAGCACATAAAAAAATAAATCAGTCAATTCTGTTAATTATGATCTTCAAAAATTTAAGTATAATATCAGTCTCTTCTGTTTCCTTCAATCCTGTTTTCTCCTCAATAATATTATCTCAGTTTCTTTCACTGTTTTCACCCACTGCATCTTAGTGGCTTTATCATCTTGCTTGGACAAAATCATCATCATTGTCATTTAATGTCCATTTCCATGGTAGCATGGGTTAGATGGAGTTTTCTTGGTGGCTCTGTAATTGAAAGGTTAATGAAAATATTGGAGAAATTTTTACAGCTGTAACCTCTTGCTAACACCAACCAGTTAAAGAGACTGGAAACTCAGTGTTTTTATTGAGACAAGATTAGAGAGTTCAAACCACTCTACCTTTTTTACACAGATTTATTTTTGTTTATGATTTCACTATTTGCCCATAGCTAGGACCCTATTAAGTGCCACCACCTTGAGTCAAGGTAGACCTGGGAACAACATCAATTAAGAGGTGGCCTCCAATCTTTTGATCAGAGGCCTTGCTGCCAGATGTAGTTTATTGTCATGCCTCGAACATGATTGAAAACAAAAAATTATGGCAGGTTAAGTAAACTCATGCTATAAAATCAAATATAGATAGGGTGCCTTATACAGTAGCATGCAGAAATGGGGCTAGGTGGTGTGACAGCCCCAATCATCTATATTGGGAGAACATCAAATCAAAGAATGGAATAAAAATTTAGTTTATATTTAACTTGAATAAAGTTTTTATTCCATGTTTTATCTGTTTTTTGCAAGTTTAAAATACCTTCCTTTCTCACATTTCTCAGTACTAGGCTCTTTAGGTTATGTCTTAGGGACATACAATCTAGAAGTTAGCCCTGGGCATCATCAAATCTCTGCATGTCACTGAATTTATATGCTATGAAATATGATATTGCTGGAACTGTAATCAGGGAGTCATGTCAACAATTTCTTAAAAAATTCCTTTTTTTTTCTTTCTTTTAATTTAACCATTGGTTTTCTGCTTTGATTATTGACAGATTATTGCAATTGACCAAGGAGGAAAGGGTCACCAATCAGTTAGCACAATCAACATTGAAGTACAAGATATTAATGATAATGCTCCCAGATTTACAAAAAAGTATTACTTCCATGTTCCCATAACTGCCAAAGAAGGAACAGTCATCGGATCTGTAATGGCTATTGACAATGACTGTACTCAACAGAATAATAGAATTACTTATCTCCTCAAAGATGGTGGATTTGGAAAATTTAAAATTGATCCTGACAAAGGTAGTAACCTTTTTTCTCTGTTTGAAACTTTAAGTCTAAAAATAAACAAACTGCCTCACTTCAAAAAGAAAATTATATGTTGACCTGTAGAGAATTTTTTTATAAAAAATATTAAGAGATTACTGATGTATAATGGTTAATTAAAGTTGAAAGTGGAACAGGCATGCCAAGTTCAAATTCTGGTTTAGTCTGCTATGTTCACTTTCATACCAACACGATTGGGAAAAGTCTGAATCTATTTCTTCTTTCCTAATGATAGATTAAATATCAGGATAAATTTTGATTTCTAGTCTTGGGTGGCAGCCTTTCTAAAATAAATAAAACCCTGAAATCAAAACCAAGGAGAAGGCAATGGAAAACTATCCAGTTATTTTTCCCCAAGAAAGCATTGCAATTCACAGATAATAAAGAAAAGTAATCAATTGAGAGTCAAAGTTGTCTATATTCTGAAGGAACATTAAAAAATAGATCTGACAACTGTATTCATAGTAAAAAAGTTAGCAAGATGATCTTGAATATTATCATTATTATTTAGTAGTGAATTTGATCCTCATTTGGTACCCCATACTTGTAAAGTTGCACAAATCTTTCTACCCAGGTTTTTGTTAAACTTTAAAATTTGGAACATCTATACTCAATACAATAAATAAAACTATTGTTGCAGGACTGCTTGTAATGCAACCATTTAGAATAATTCACAACTTTCATTGAAAGAATAAAATTCTGTAGGAAAAGACAATGTAGTATGAACAAATAATGTTAATTTTATATACAACAAGAATATAAGTAGTTGATTAATTGTATTACATGACTAATGTCCTTTTTTGTTGTTAGTAAAGTTCTTGGATAGAATATAAACTGTATTGTGTACATATGTAAGAACAATGAAATCTGGTTAGATGTGTGTTTGTGTGAAAGAGTCAGTATGCGAGTATAGTATTAATGTAGATAAAGAAAAGAAGTAAGAATTTAGTTCTTACTGTGGATGGTGACACCATAATCTGAGGCAGTATCTTTGTAGTTTAGTCAGTGTTGAGTTGAATATTGCTTTTTAATTTGGATATGAATGGGGTCCTGAATATCAGCAGCTAGAGTCATGTGGACTTTGATGGCATTTGTGTATCTTTTTCTTGTGTCCGGATTTTGTGAGATTTATACTCTTTTCTTTTTTCTAAGAGATTGGCTCCAGAATTATTTATTTCTAATTGACACTAAAATACCATGTGGTAAGCCTATTACTATATCCATACAATATTTTGGCAGTATCTACATAAATTATGACTAATAAAACAACATTTCTGATTTATACTTTTTTTTTTATTGTACAGTTTAATTGGTATATTTTAAGATGTAAGCATTTTATTGCATGTTAATAGTTTATAAATATTTTGAGGGCGTGTTTTAATATTTATATAGTTATTGTATTAGGTATTTTAGTGGATATGACAAAGCCCCCCTCCAGATCATTAGAAATTTATTTTCATTGATATGCAGGAAACAATAATTTAGTATCTCAAGTATGTTTTGTAATGTTTTGGCCAATGGACAGGTCTCTCTGATTTTGTTGTAACATTCGTCTGTGTTACTGTTTCTGGTTGGGTGTTATCAGCTTTTCTGGATCTTTGTTGATTCATATTTTGAGTGATATTTGAATCTGGATGCTTGTTTTTTTTCTGTTTTGTTGTGAGAATTGGTTATAGACATAAACCAGTTTAATCTGATCGATAGTAATATTATCATGTTTTTTTCCTGATGGTGAAATTCTTGTCTTTTCTGCTAACGACTTGGTATGAAACTGAGTAGTTTGAACATAAAAGTGTTTTTATGCCATTGTTTCTTATAAATAAATATGTGCAGGTGTAAAGGTCCTTTGGAAGGTATATATTTTTATTTGCTTTCCGTGTAGGTGTAAAGGTTAATGATGATAATATTCTGTGTTACAATTCCTGTACAAATAGTTTAGATAAAATGTTTTTGTTGTCCTCACTGTATTGACCAGGTAGAATCAAGGATTTGCCAATATGTACAACCCAAGTCTTCTTTTGCAAGTTTTCTGAATGATAAAAGTATCAATGGTAAATTCTCTACCCAATCAATTTTGTTTTATTGACAGGGCCACCTTTAACTGTCTGAAGACATTCTACCATACCATTTGCACAAGAGTAAGAGGCAGTAATTTTTATGTGTCAAGTTTATTTAGATAGTTCAATCACCTACTTTAATGTAGATTAAAACTGAGCTCCTCTGTCTGTTGTAAATACAGAATGTACTTCAAATATTACAATCCAATCGGTAAAGATATTTTTGACTATTGCAGTGGCTGTGATATCTTTGATTGCTATTGCAACAGGCTAGCAGGTAAACGTACCTGTGATAGTAAGGATATATGTTTATCCTTGAAAACAAGTTAAGATTTCTACAATATAAAGATTTATGTTCATCAGGTATGCTGAATTTGCCTGCAGGTGATTAGTCATGCTTATATTTATCTTGGTTTTTCCAGCATGAAAATCAATTTTTTGTCCAATTTATGTTAGTTGACATGTTTGACTAGACAAAATGCTCAGCAATTAACTTCACTGTTGTACACTTTCATGGGTGAGACAATTTATGGAAGTGTTAGAATACTTGCTGTTTCAAAATTGGTGGTATGTAAGGCCATAGTTGAATTTATGAAATGTCACAATAAAATTTTGTCTCACCAAATAGAACAGGTAGTTCAACTATTTTTATTGAATTGCTTTGTTGTAATTCTTGTAGTAAAATGTCAATGTTTTGTTCTTTAGCAATTAATTTGAAATTCAAAGAACTAAATCTAAAGAAGCAATTGTGGCAGGTTATAGTGAATCTGCTACTATATTTTCTTGACCTGTTACTTAGCTCATGTCTAAAGAGAATTGGGAAATGTAATCCAGATGTCTGATTTCTCATGGATTTGTCAGTATGTGTGTAATGCATATGTTAATGGTTTATATTCTTTATATAAAGTGAAATATCTTCAATCCAGTTGTTGAAAATGTTTGATGGAAAGGTATATTGCTAATAGCTCCCTAGAAAATGTTCTGTACTTAGTTTTTGCCTTATTTAGTTTAGCAGGGAAGATATAAGTGAGATTTGTTTGTCCAAGATTTGTCCACACCCAGAGCTGTTAATGAAGTATCTGATGTGAGGATGTGTTTAATTTTCTTGCTATCCTTGATGTAATTGAGTTTCATCAAGGATGAAAGTAATAATAGGGTATAAATCTATAATATTTGATAAGGCTTATAAATCTTCACAATTGTCTTAGTGATGTTAGTTGCAGAAAGTTGGTAATTGCCTCCATTTTGTCTGGTAAAAACAAAATAGCTTCTTAGTCAATTTTATGTCTGAGGAAATTTAGTTTTGGTTCTCCAAAATGTGAAAGTCTTTAGCTTGTTCTAAATATAGTTTGTGTTCTTCCTGATTTCTTCTGTCAATTAAAACATTGTCTATATAAGCATATATGAAAGGTAAATGTCTAAGTACTTTATTGATTAGTCTCTGGAAGGCCTGAGTGTCATTATGTTACCTAAAAGGCATTCTCACAAACTTGTATAATCTGAAGAGCATCATCAGAGAAGTTTTGTAGATGTCCTCTTCGGTAACTGGAATTTGGTAATATGCCTTCTCCAGGTCTAGCTTCAAGAAAATGAGTGCCTTGGAGACCCATTGCAAAATTGTGTACATGTGGATCAGATATATGTCAGGGATGGTTTTGGCATTCAATCTATGGAAATTATTGCATGTACACCATGCAGTTAGTTTTTTTTGGACTATGTGCAATGGTGATGACCATGCACTCTTGGATGAGTGTATGATTTCTAACTGTAGCATTTGCTGGAACTCTGCCTTGGCACTATTTTTCAGGTTTTAATCATCCCTGCATAGAGTCTACCAGTTGTCATGTTGTTTTTATATAGTATTTGGAATTGTGTTTAATTTTGTTTATGTTTTTAAAAGAGTTATTTCTATGTATCTTTGTATTAATTTCCTAATACTGTTATTTTGTGGTATAGCACTATTAATTACTTTTTACTGGTATCAAGAGCAAATTCCACTCACAGAAAGTTCTGTCAGATTGTCAACAAGGGAATGAGTGGTCATATTGACCAAATCTAGCTAGACAGTCTGCATCTAATATTGGTGTGGTAATGTTAGCTTGGGTGAAAACCCACAAAAAATATCGCCACATACCTAGATTGATGATCACTGCCTTTTTTTCCAAAAATTATCAGCTGCTTGAAGCTTGTAAAATCCTAGTTTTTAATTTTGTTTTGACTTTGGTAGTAAAACACTCACTTTGGCTCTGGTGCCTATTTAAATATTATCTATGGTTTCTAGCGTGGATATAAAACAGACGACCCTTTCATGAAAGTTCAGCAACAGTTGTCGTCTCTACTGGATGAAATTTAAGTTTTCCTACACAATGCACAGGTACAAGACTCTGCTATTGTAGAGGACAGTCATGTTTTTTTATTGCTCAAAGAAAGCATTGTCATATTTTAAAAAGCTAGTTTTGATATTTCTTTTCAATTATTCATTTATTCTTATATCTTTATTGATTATTATATTACAATTTTTTATTATATTATGCATTAATGATCTTTAATTAAAATACATATTTGTTCATTTTTTTAAGTTATGGTATCCATCGATTGTTTTACTTTTTATTTTTTAAAATAAGTGTTATTTAGCAAGTTTAATTTATTAAGCATGTCTCACAATGAATCACTATATTAAAAACATTCAATAATTTGTATTGTAGAAAATTTAAATTAAGAACCACCCAAATAGAGTCATGACAAATGAACAGTTTAAAATACCTACTTTATATAAGAAATACATTGTACAAAAAGAACAAAAGAGTTTCTAAAATTGTATTCTTTTAGCAGTTAGTCAAGACATTGGAACAAAATCCAAATATATATATATATATATATATGTTTGAAATTGATTGTAGTACTTATCTGAGATTGACATATTCTTCCATAGGCTGCATGTCTAACATTTTTTCAGGTTGTTTTTGGCTAATGTCATCTGTTCTTGGGAGAGGCCAAAATGTTTGTTCAGTTCATCAATCTCGAAGGCTGGAGCAGACCAAATTATATCCTCATAGCATTAAGTTTTTTAGCCAGAGTGCCTTGGCATCTCTGATTTCACAGCAAATCCTTTTGGCATCTAAATTTGGCTCTTTCTTATTGCCAAATAATTAACTTGTGTTCCAGTTCATAGATCCAAGGGATAAATAACTTATATTCTTTATAGTATTTATTAAATTACTTTTACATTGGCATGAATAATTTTAATCTATTTTATATTTAAGTGGAACATTTCTCTTTATATGAATGTGAGGATGTAACTTTCAAAATTGTAAGAAAGGCATTACATGTTGTAATATTTATCTCTGACTACAGTATTGTTGATTTCCTATCATTTATTATTCAAATGTTTTTTTAACATTTGTCTATAATTTTATTCTTTTATCTTTTCCTTATTTATTGACTGTAAGTAACATTTTTGTTTAAACAAGAACATATTTTAAGATTTGCCAGAAAAGTATTTTGATACATAATATTTTATTTCTTCAGAATAGTTAATTTTTAACAACTAAAATAATAATAAACAGATGTTCTAATCTTTTAATCTTATTTATTGATTTTTATTATCATTTAAAATATAATATTTCTTAAAGTGGTACATTTGATGACTAACTATTCACTCTGACATCCAGTGTAAAATATGTGTAGGCATATGGGGTCTATTTAGGGGTAGTATCTTTGATGTCTGTCACATTGCACCTTTGGGTGGACAGGCATCACTTCTCCTTAACCATCTTCTAAATCTCTCATATGATGGTTCCAAGTTGCCCTTCCCGGTAAACCATTTCAGCTGGTGGACTAAACTCACATGAGAGGGTAGTGTTAACATGGCCCCACTGAGCAAAAGTACCTTCTCAATGAAGATCACCAGTTAGAGTGAAAGGGTTCCTCAGATGAACTACATTGGCCATGTTTGCGACCAAGGTGAGCCACCTAGTTGGCTGTTGTCTAACCTGGAAAGGGATGGTCAAGACATGCTACATGATGAGCACATCAAAAAGCCAATCATGGAGAATGACAGTTCAACATGATGCCCTAATGACTCTTTCCAGGGTTAAGGGGTGAAAGAAGAATATTAAAATCTTAAATTCTTTTTTAACCATTTTAAAATCTTAAAACCATTTTCTTAAAACTTTAAAATCATTAAAAAATTTTTTCATGAATATAAAAAAAAATTCATGTTCATATCATAATCTGATAATTTATATAACTTTACATTTTGAAACCGCTTTTTATTTTTCAAAATGACAATGTTTGATAAGTTATTTGTAATTATACGCTAATTTATTCATACTGTTACCCTCATCTTGGTTTTTAAAGTCAAAACATTTTGGCTGCTGTACCCTCCAGCCTTCTTATCATGTCAAGTAGTAAAGTACTTCTAAAATTTTATACCTAAAAAGAAAAGAACAACAATAAAAATGTGGTAACTATAACAACCAAGATAAGGATAAGTCTTATTAAATCAGGATATAATAATAATTCTTGATATCAGAAATTCAAACAATTTATTTTTGTTCTTTCATTTCCATTTTATGACAGGAGAAATTATAATAGCTGACAGTCTTGTTCGAGAACCAATGAGAAATGAATATAGCATTGTTGTGAAGGCAGTGGACAATGGTGCCCCTGGGCTTTCAAACAGTACCAATGTGACGATTTTAGTACCCGTGAATCATCCACCTACAGTTCAGAAAAGCTTTCATTTTTATATTATGGAAAACAGTAAAATTGGTCAGTTTGTTGGTAAATTGACTGCAGAAGACAGAGATTTGGGCAGAGTGAAAGGAGAAAAATTAATTTTTACTTTAGTCGATAAAACTGGTAAGACTTTCTTTATTACTTAATAGAAATTTTCTTGTTTATTTGCACAATCAAATAGAAATTTATGACAATATTTAAATTTTTGATATTTTTAAGTACAAATACAAAATAATGATGCAAAGTAAAAATAATTTAACATTAAAAAATAGCATTTTATTGGTCAATTTTGCAATAACAGAAAATTCTATTTCTACAACATCACTAACAAAGTCTACTAAACAGATAGGTGAACTGTCCAGCTCTTTATAGTGAACTCTTCCAGTGATGTAGAAAAGTGTTACACACAAAACAGATGTAATTCCAGTTGAATACCCTGCATTCACTTAAGCACTGGTACCCTGGGTAAAGGTATTAATCCATCCCTTCCCTCCAGTTATGAGTTAAATAACAAGGTAGGACTTGGGGACCCTGCCCTTAAAAACAAATCCCAATGAATCTTGATACTTGAAAAGAAAAAAGTATTACTAGACATAAAACTTATATAAAAACAACAATAAATTGTTGAAAGAAAAAGGTATTACCAGCAATAAATAAAATTTAGTTGGCAATAAATGACCTGCCGAGGTTGATATGCCATAAAAACAAAACAACCAAACCAAAAACAAAATAGATGTACACTGATGGAAAATAAAATTGCAATACTCTGAAGGGCTTTGCCAATTTTATTTTGAGTACAATATATACACATGCTAGTGTGTAAAGTTTTTTGTTATCTTATGACATGACATTTACACAAGTGCACCATCTGTGTCTAAACTATAGACAGTGATGCATGCTGCAATAATGTTCAATGTAATGAAAGATTTCAATGCAAGAAGGCCCCAGAGATGCACACATGCACATTTTATTCAGTTAAAGCCATTTGAGATGGGGCAGATTGTGAACATTTGAGAGGCTGAATGGCCATCCTGGAGAATTGCTGCACACATTGGACATGACACTTTGGTGATGTTTTTACACTAACAACAGTCATCAAAAGAACATTCCTATGACCATAGACCTGGTTCTGGACAGCATGTAGTAAAGATGCTAGCCAAGATCAACATGGTCTTTAGGCAAACATGATAAACTACATTGTCTGCAACACATATCAGAGCAGATATAAGCTTATAAGTGTCAACACAGATGGTTGTGAATCATTTATTGGGTGTTAACACAGGTCATTGTGAATTGTCTACTTGCAGAACAATTTGTATATGTCTCTTTAACTAGACTCTATCAGTTTCTTCTTTCACACTTCCTGGCTGCAGAATTCCCTTTCATATACTTGCTTCCCTGACAACTACAATCTCCAAAAATATAAGCGCAACATCAATTGCCATCTTCTGTCCTCTCGATTCCCAACTTTCTCTTATCTTTCTACAACATCCCAGTAACTTGATCCCAGTTTCTTTTTATTTCCTTTTCTCTCATTGTAACCCCCTGTGCACCAGTGGCAGTACCACTTTGCTTGGGGTGAAATGATTATAAAAAAAAAGACTTCACTTTTACCAAAGCCCAATCATTCATATACCAAAATCAAACAACTAAAACTATTTAAATATCTGGGAAATGTTTTAACAAAAGTGGAAAGTGTAACATTGAAATCCAAAAGTGCATTGGGATAACAAAAGATGCCTTCCAAAAGCTAAGCAAAGTATTAAGAAACATCAGTCATCCTATATGACAGTAACTACTGAAAAATCTCAAAATGAAGCAACAGAAATATGGTTCTACAGAAGAATGCTGAGAATACCATGAATCAATCATGTGAGCAACATGGAAAAATCTTAAGGAAGATGGAAACAAAAAAAACATTTATACTTAACTTTAGAAAGAGTTAAATTTTCTGGGGTACATAATGAGAAAAGAAGGCTTGAAAATTTTGATACTCACAGGACAGATTGAAGGCAAGAGGGCAGAGAAAAATAATGTATAACCTAATTAGTGAGTTTGAGTAAATAGATGGCAGAACAAGGTTTATATCTCCCTTTTAACTCAACTCTCCAAGTTTTTATCTACTTTTGCTGTAGGCAGGTATTGAACTCACACCCTTAAAAGAATGTACCAGTATGCCAATAGATAGCCTGAGAGATGCTGACTCCCTGCACACAAACAACACACTTCAGAATGGGATCATATATATTTCAAACATACGCACCGTAATGTGGGCGCTAGAGGGTGTCGTCAGTGATGTCATCTTAAGGATCACTAGGGGATTTCGGGTCTTTCAACATCATACCCACCTCACCGTGCCGACCCAACTAGAGATGATCAGTTTCTGGCCCACCCTCGATAAGCGCTTTCAGACACTGCAAAATTACGTTTAGGCCCGGTACGAAACCTTGCAAATGCTTCTGATTGGCGACAGTCAGAGCCACTTTCCATTTACATGAGTTCGTCCGAAACATTAACTTAGATGCAGAATTTCGGGGAATTTTAGCTAACAATTTGGAATCCAGGCACTCTCTCTTTTGATCCATCACCAATTAGCTGTTCTTTCCGCCGTTTCGGTTATGGACTTGAGTGCTTTCCTTTTTTTTACTCCCACTATCCCAATATCTGTTAAGGCTTTGCATAAGGATCTTGCTGCAAATTCTCTAGTCCCCACTTCTATAGGAGTGCAGCTAGCCCTCCAGCCTTTAACCCTGCAACTCTCCAGCAGTTCGTCATATTTTAACTTCTTCCTTTCATGAGCTTCCTCTGCGTTTTCTTCCCAGGGGACCATCAGTTCCCACAAGACTATCTTCTTCAAATTATGTGAAAAGAAAACTATATCTGGGCAAAGTTTTGTGATGGCTATTTGCTCTGGGAATTTCAATCTTGAGCCTATATCAGCCCTTAGTTCCCAGTCTGTTGCAAGAGATAGCAGGTTTGGATTTACCTTTCTATTTCATGGGATTTTTGCGCCCGCTTTATTAAATTTTATCTGCCTTGTGTCTGGGTTGTAAACATTCTCTTTGATAGCATTTTGAACTATTTTCACGATCTCTTTTAGGATTTCGTCATGGCGTCACCTGTAGCGCCCATCAGCTAGTGCAGATTTACAGCTACTCAGGATATGTTTGAAGGTACCTTTGCGCCCACAAAGATGACAATTTGGCGACTGGGTTTTATACCATAATTGTAAGTTTGTGGGGCTTGGCAGGGTGTTGTATACTGCCCAAATCAGAAATTTTAATCTGGAGTCACCGTGCCATATTTCGGACCATTTGATTTGGTGTTTCAACATAGAGCTCCATTTGGTCCATGCTCCTTGCTGTCTCATCCCGACTTGGATTGCTCTTCTTCACCATTTCTGATTTCTTCCTGCAAAAGATGACTTTTCTTTTTTCCTTGCAGTTTGTCATATTTTCCTGAGGGAAAACACCCGAGGCCTGTGTGTCCAGTAGCTATGGTCCCTAATATTGCCTTTTCTTGGATTCTTTCTTTTGCTGTATTCAGTTCTTTTGAGGCATTCCATTTTCTACCTATATATATATACTGATATTCCCGCACCGGCTACTTTGGGATCTTTCGAGTACTCGTACAGGATTGTGGCTTTCACTTTAGCTACTTTAAATTCTTTGTGTAGGCTTTTAAACGGGAGTTTCAGTGCATTTGTTTTCCCGTATAACGCTGTGCTGCATAGAGATCTTGGCAAACCTAACCACCTACGTGTATATATATATATATATATGCTGGATGAAGGTTTAATAATGGTCTCGTCATTATCACCAGCAATGATTAACATTGAATACTTCAAGGAAATGGCATTAGAATCAGCATCATTAAAGCCAACTCTATGACTGAGATAAGAAGGTGACACCTTCATACTCTGGTCACACCAGGAAGAGGCCCAGCTACTATTATACGAGGTGACCTCAATAAGATCACTTATATAGTTCACAATAGAGAGAGAAAACAACAACTAGCATTCTTGGATGTACTAATATCTCGAACAGAGCAAGGGTTTAAGACATCTGTATACTGCAAAGCAACAGTCACCAGACAATACCTCAACTTCGACTCCCACCATCCATAAAGAAAGGGATCATCCACTGTCTACAACATTAAGCAAACATCATAAGTGGTGACACAGAGACATATGAACAAGAAAATATAAGCAGTAGCCTTCAACGTTTTACATTTTCCAACTGGCCACAGTTGTTCAACATTCTAACATTTCATATCTGAAGAGTTATTTTTTGTTTGATGCAATCAGTTGCTGAATAATGGTTTTGCTCATGTCACTCTTGACTATAGAACTTTAAAAAAGAAGAGTTAGACTAAACTATCGCCCGGTTCACACTCCACCCACGTTTATTGAACAGGTGTAGAGGCTCATCCCTTGTTCCCTGTTTAGGATGTGGTTCCCGGCTTTCTCCTTTCCAATCTTTTCATTCTTACGTAGCCCCCTGCACTTCAGTGGCATTACCGCCTTGCTTGGGGTGATATGATTAAAAAAAAAAAGTTAGCATGAAGCTTGTTAAAAGACAGATTCAATAAGTTTGTCACCAGTTAATGTTAGCTGTGCATGCATTTTTGTTTGGTGGTAAAATCCCAGTATGAAGTCTTGGAACTTACTGAACCTACCAACTTTGTCTATATTTTCGAAGCACCATGTATAGCAATATTAAGCTCTTTTTTGTTTCCATTATGTCCTGAAACAAAAATACCTGAACTAGTTCAAAAAAGAACACTTCAGACCCACTCACTTTTATGGATTATACAACTTTAATTCATTATCTATTTTTCTTTATTAATTTACTTGTTTTGCTCTTTGGTTGAAATAGTTATATATTTTTCACTGGTGTCAGTGTTCAAATCTAGGTCAAAAGGTCAATGCTGATTTTCAAGGTAAGTAAAATTTCTTTGCTTGAAAGACTGGCACTACACAATCTTCCAACCCCATTTTCTTTCATTTGGTCCTGTGCCAAATTAAATTTTACCTATTTTATTGATTTTCTCTCTCTTTTTCTCTTCAGTTCCATTTTCTGTCAATCAACTGAGCGGTGAAATACGAACAAATGATAACATCGATCGAGAAGAAAAAGAACTCTACAGATTTAAGGTCATGGTGAATGATAATGGTATTCCTGCCTTCACAGCTACGACAAACGTCATTATCGCAATCAAAGATTTTAATGATAATGCTCCTCAGTTCATTCATGGGCTGGAGTACCGAGGAACAGTGGTCGAAGATGACCGTAATCCTATTTTGAAACAGAAAGTAGAATTGGTAAGCAGAGGAGGAGAACAGCAATGAGTATAATATATATATATATATATATATATTATACTTATTGCTGTATATATATGCAATAGGTTTGTCACTTAGCTGTTACCTTCAGCATCACAACTCCAGAGTTTTGAAGATGGACCCTCTGGGGATTGCACCATCCATTCCTCGGGGGTTATCAGAAATTGACTGCTTATACTTCTTGATTTTTTTTTTCTTTCTTAGTAATCAATTTTTACATGCACTTTTCATTGTAATTTTTTTCTTGCATAGTGTGTATATTAGTAAGTACATAAGAGTAACTCCTAAAGGAGTATGCTAAAAAGATGCCCCAAAGAAAGAGCTCAATGCTAAAATAGCAGAGTATTAATATTATTTTTTGGCATACATTGACTGACCACTAATATTAATTTCATGTGCTTGCATGCAATCTTCAGGCAGCCAGCAACTGTTTTTTTTTTCTCAACTAGTTCAAGATGATAGAATGAGAGTAATTGATGATAGTATGTGATGCATATATCAATGACTATAAAAACTCACTAAGGGGAGAAATGAGATTGACAGAACATGAAACTAGTACTAGTGCTTGGTCTAATAATAATAATAATATATATGGCATCTTATATAGTTATAAATATCTTGTATGCATACACTTTAAGAAAATTCAGCTGTCCAGGTTTTTATATTAAAAGTCCAAATGTCCAGATTCCAAACAATAATAAAGAAAACATGGGTCTGTCTGTTAAATAAATCCTTTGTATTTACAAAGATATATACAGGAATTCAAATTAAAAAGTACTAAAAGTAGTCTTTCATTGAGTTAGTCTTTGGGTAGTTGGTTCATAATGTAAAAGAGTTATAAGTCTAAGTAAATAATTATAAAACCCCTAACATTTATATACACAAAAATACTTGTAAAAATGAGAAACAGCAAGATATAGAAACGACAAAACTAGTAGCCTTTATTATCTGGTTCTTATATGATGTTGGCGACATCAAAGGCAATAATACTGAGTAAAATGTTGAGTTTGGGATCAAATGTAGATCAAATATGGATAAAGAATAAGCAAAGTGTATACACAACAGTCTTTCCCATTTGTTTTTATAGATGTTCATAATGAATGTCCAGACAATTTAGTTGAAAAAATACAAGAAACATCTGGAGTTGTTTTACCTCATATTTTTGTTGAGTGCAAAGAGATGAATGGTACTATTATGTCATGAAAAAGGAAAAGATGAAATTTTCACTGATGCATGTGTTAACAACCTGTTCGTGTGTACTGCTTGTTCAATAATGAGAATGTCACGGGTTTGAGTGTATGGAGGATAAAAGTGGGATTGACTCCAATTGGTTTAGAATGAGTGAATTATAATTGTCATAATTATTTTATTATAATTATTTTTTTTTTAACACTATAATTAATTTTTAACTTTTTATGGACACTACACCATCACAGTATAATTACTTTATTATTTATGTATTTCTTTATGAGCAACAGAAAAACAGCTGTAGTTTAGGAAATATTTCTAAATATTTGGTCCTAAATAAAAAAGCTGTTATTGTTAGTGAAAATTCACTGTCTTTGTTTCTGTTGTTGGGAATGATTTGTTTGAAGTTACCAACGTGTTTCTTTCAGCACATTCTATGGGGAAAGAAAAAGTTATGAAGTCATGAAGGTTTCATGTCGTCACACTACAGGGAGTGCGAACATGTTGATTAAATTTGCTTGGTGCCAAACATAACCAAACTCCCCACAAGTTAAGGTATCATCAGAAGGTTGAAAAGGAAAAAGTGTTTAGCTTGTATGTTTAAGTGGAAATCTATTTACAGAACAGAATAACATCAATTTATAGGAAGTGAAATTATTAACTGCTTAAATATTCAAAAAGAAAGTGTAGTACGGAGTTAAATGAATCCAGAATTCTTAGTTGTAGCAAAATAAGTGTATGCAGACAAAAATTAACAGGGTAGTAATAAAGTCTGTGTTCTTTTCTTTTGGCAGATGACAAGAAAGTGGAAAAAAAAGGAAAAGCAATAAAATAAAGTTGTACTTATGAACGTTAATTTTTAGGAGTCAGTTGAAGTGCCTTACTGTTATTGTTGTTTTCATCTTTGTTGACAGTGAGAATGGTGAGGACGAAGAAGAGATAAAGAAAAATAGCATGCAATAAAGAAAGGGAGAACGAATGTATGCTGACAAAACGTTATGTCTTGTTCAGCAGATTGAAATTTCTTTTGTCACATCTCTGCTCCAATTTTCTTTCTCTCTCTCTCTCTCTCTATATATATATATCAAAAGCCTTTTTTTCTCACAGGCTTGTTAACTTCTCTCAGTTTTGTAAATTGCTCCCTTTCAATGGTTAAAAAATAACACCAAATCACAAAATTTGGCTCTACCATGTCTTTTTCCTTCCGTACAGGGGGGTGCATTTCTTTTTTTTCTATTGGTCAAAATTAGATTTAACCCTGGATTGGAAAATTTGTAAACAGTGAAAAGAATTACTTTTAATTCACCACATCACCTCTGATATCTGACAGTCATCCGTGGTTTTTTTTTTACTTTTTTTTTTTTTGAGAAAGGTTTCCCAAAAGAAGACTTGAGAAAAATAGTTTTTTTTTTTAGTTTTCACAGATTGATTAAATACTTCACATGATAAGTTCTAACCAATAGACACTTTGATTTAAAAATGGTGTGTATTGTATTGTAGAATCTTTTTGTCACGTTTGTAATATTTTCTGTTACTAGGTAGAAATAAAGTTTGGGTGTGTTTTAATATCTGTGTAGAGATGTAATTCTCTTGGAAATAGGGTTTATTTCCTATACATTTGCATGAGGATTAACTGTAAAATATTAGTAATAACTTTATAGATTTTTTTGGTTTATGAAATGTCCTCAGAGTTTTTGGTTAGTGGGGTAAAGGGACATGAAGGAGGTATCTATGACATTAAAAATGTTCTCTACAAAATGATACAGAATGAAATCAAATACACAAGTTGAAATTTTCTGAAATATTTATTCCATAAAATTAAAATAAGTTTAGCTGCAGAAAAAGAATTAGTCCAAATCTATACATTTTTAAAATGAAGAAAAGCCCTACTTACTAAATGACTGAAAAGAAGTGCCTCGCCATTAGGTTTTATGACCTTATGCAATGATGAAAGAAAGAAGAAAGAAACTCTTTTATAAAATATTGGTTTTTAAAAGCACTAATTAACTGCGATATATATATCCCGGTTAGACAATTATCTGTGTCACTTGCTTTTACTGTCACATAAACTCACTACAACTGTTGCTATCAGATTTTATTTATTTTTTTTTTATAATTGTTTTTTTCTTACTGTTTGTCAGAGAATAGGTTTTGTGATGTAAGGTGATGAACCACTTCAGCATTGATAATAGTCTCAAAAATTTTGCTAAAATTCAGTAAGTGGTTGACAGGGTGATAGTTAGAGGGGCTCTCAATAGTTTTTCAAAGACAGGATCTACAGAGGAGGACTTCCAAGAAGCAGTGAGGCATGTGGCTTAATAGTGAAGTAGAAAACTAGAGTAGAGGTTACTCAAATATTGGATGACATTCATATATTCATTTGGTAGAAAATCATAAGACCTTCACTATTGATGTTTTGACAGAAACCTTACAAGTAAATTGAGTAGTTTAAATTGAAGGTTTTTTTAATACTTGAAATAATAACTATAGATATTTACTAACATTGCATCCTCAAAGTTCAGTTGCATGATATCAAATTTATTGTAGTAACAAGGTTTAATTCAATTTAGTGAGGAATTCATTAGACATTAATTTCTGAATTTTAGAACAGTTAAACAATTTCTCTTAAGAAAAAAAATCATTGATGATCAGTATATCAAAGAATTTGGCAAACTATTTTAACAGAATGGTAACCAAATTTTTACTGAACTGATGGCTTTAAGTGGAAGAAGGTCATTAGCATTTGCTTACTTGATATATGTCCACTAAGTTTGAAAAATAGGCCTTAATGAGTTGAAACTTTCACATATCTGCATCTCAAAAGTTAAAATAAATTATATCAGCATATCACAAATAAATTTATTTATCTACATGAATTATTTGCTTTTTAGAATTCCAACATTTGAATAAAGATAAATGTAGTGTCTTTTTGCTAATTTTTCTTTTTTTATTTTATGTAAGGAAGAAATTATATTTTTATATATACCAAATTAACATGTAGAATTAAAGTCTCCAGAATTTGGTACTTTCAAAGTAGGTCAAGTTTTGAGTTGATTTGAAAATAGTAATGAAAATGTTTTGAGCAGTAAAGAAAACAATTTTTTCTTACCTTACTATCATGATTTTCTTTGATGTTGTGTAATATTAGGTTTCTCTTCACCATTGTACATTGTAATAAGAAAAGAAAATAAAAAGCATTACTACTGATTTTTGTACTTTTCTGGATCAGCCTGTATCTAGTTATACTGTTAAGTGTCCTTTTTAAAGGTCAGTCTCTAGGAAAGTAGATCAGATAGATGTGTTTCTTTAATTTTTTTAAGTTTTTCATTGGCTAGAAAGCAATTATTTTATTATGGTTCAGCCCATTCTGAAAATAGCATTTTAAGCTGAAATGATTTGCTAATGAGCTATTGTTCGTTTTAATTTCCAGTATATTACAAGTTAGAGAAAAGATAATAGACATGTTCTGATGTCTGCAGCAATAGAAGTTAGTGAAAACTCTTAAGAACAGAATCCTTTATCTTGTTAATAAAATTGCTAAAAACATTTATTTTTAATATATATCTGAAATTATAAAACCTCAATGTTTAAGGTTTGTCAGTATATTTTTAAAAAGTGTCAATTCTTATTTATTTTAAAATTATTTTCATTAAGTGATTCTAAAAGAAATAAGAATGAAAGACTTTCATTTATGTTTTGTAAAGAGAAAATTAAAGAATGAAATGAAAACATGTTCTGTAATTTTAAGGTGAATCATTATCATTCCAAAAATATTTGAGACTGTTGATCTCATTCTTTTTATTGCTGCAACATTTTAACCAGTTCATCTGCCCTTTTGTCTTGAAAATATGAAGATGGCTACAGAACTGATCAGTTAAAATGTCATGGTAAAAGCAAAAAGGAGTTCACCAAATAATTCTTGGAATAAAACTAAGTGATTTTTTTTTTCTTTGGTTTTAGGGAATTAATGAAAAATTTGGTTTTATTTCAGCTTTCATTTTTATAACTTTATTCATAACATATTTGAAGGTTTCTTAATGTTTTTTCTCTCATTTTTAATTTATCCTTGTTTTTCAAATTATTCATCTACTTTACACTTGGTCCATTTTATTTTTCTTGAAATGTCATAAAAACTTTTCATTGACTATCAAATATAACTTTCATAGAGAAATTATTTGATGCTAACTATTTATCTAATTACCAACCAATTGTGCAAGAAATAATATCCAAGTTAATATTTGTGAATCCTATCAGAAAACTTATTATTAAATATTTTTAAAAATCTCTTTAACTGCATGAAGAATGATGCATGTCTTTCTTTAGATTAAAAGTAATAAAATAATTCTTTTAAAATTGCCACTAACAAACCAACTTGTCATGATAGAAATGACAACATGATAAAAATTTCTTTTTTTGTTTTTAGATGCAAATAAGAATTCTGTTATTTTAATCTTTTATTCATCAAAATTGCAATATTATTGAAGAATAACAATGTTCTTGTTCAGAACTTTTAAAATTTATGTATATTTTTTTACTTTGCTGTTTTATGGGTTTTCTTAAAATAGTTCTTTCCCAAAAGTTTTTCAAAAAATAAGTTTTTTAAAAATTATTTTTTCTAAAATTATTTTTTCTTTTAAATTTTTTAATTAAACCATTTGTTTCCTTTTTTAATTACATGTATATCTTTAATTTAATAACATTTTTATTTAAACTTTTTTAAAAAAATGTTTTAGTTTTTAATTAGTCATAAATCTTGTTTTTCTTTTTTATTCTATTCTTTTCTTTTCAATGAACCTAACCAAAAGATTACCACATATTTTTCTTCTTTGAACTTAATGTTTCATCATTTATATACATACATATATATATATATATATATATATATATATATATATATATATTTTATCTTCATTACAACAAAGTTTTAATGTCTTTTTAAATTGCTTACATCATTTTTTTTCCCAGAATTACTTAATAATGTTTGATTATTACATTTATATGATTTATTTTGTATCAGAAATGTAACCACAGGTAGATTACCAAAAGCCTGACAAGATAGAATTATTTACAACATTATTTGGATTATCATTTTTTTTTCATTTTATTTAATCTTACTCTACACTCTAATTTACTCAGACTAAATGAAAACCCACACAAGAGTCCTTAAAAGAAAACTAATATTTAAATTCAAATTATGCATCTGTCAATCCCAGGAGACCATGAATTTGTGCTTTAGACATTTAAAAAATGACATCTCATATTGAGCTATCAAAAACCACAGTGTCTTTCATGTCTTTGTAAAAAAAAACTAGGATTGAAAATGAAAATTCAGTTCAAGATATGGTCATTAATCTTTAGCCTATAAAGTGTTTTGGTTTGCAAATAATTTACAAGGACAATTCATAGTTAAGAACATAAAAACTAATTTTTCAATTCAATGAAACAACTATTTGTCTATCCAAATATCAAAATAAGTATTCAAATTAACAGCTAGACTTACTTTACTACTCTTCTCAGTAAGTCAGGGGTCATCAAACTACAATTTTCAGGCTACATTCAACCTACTACACTTTTTTTCTTCTGGGTTCTATTTTAGATAAAAACTTAAATTTAGGCCCTGACAAAATTTCTTTTCATCAGAGAAGAACCAGAATGTCCCTGGTTCAACAGGATGTTTCACATTGTTCAGGAGTTTCTTTACCTTTGTAAGTTCATTTTCTCACTTCTTATTTGAAAGAAGTTAACCTTTACACCTCTTGTAGGATTCAAGGCCAGGTGGAAATTGAAAAAAACAATTTCCTGTGGCAAAGCGTGCAATCCCTTGCCTGGATCTTTTATCACTTTCTCCTGCAGTTGTTGGATACATTCTGGTGTACTGAAGCTATCAGAATATCGGTTGTGTTATTTCCTACAAACCACCACCTCATAGTCTGTTGCCGTTCTCCATTTCACATATTATTGTTTTCACGATGTTCAAAGAGCATTGAGCAGCTGTCATGATTTTGGTATTTTGATTCCCGGCATGAATCATTATCAAGCAGGTTACCCCTTTTCCAATATTCTGTGACTTCCACTCGTCCATATTATTTAACTTAGTCACTACAGTTTTAGAGGTGTCAATGTCTTACATTCATTGTTTACAGATATTCCAAACCAATCAGAAAAAATAAAAACCTTAGCCTGTCAAATTTAGCCCAAACACCCTATATGATGTGATACATGTACTGAAAAGTGTGTAGATTATTGTAGTAGATTAAGAATGCTTGAATTTATAATAAAGTCTATATTCTCTTAAATATATTTTTTCAGCTTTGGTCTGAATTTGTATTACTATTCATTAAACTGTTTGAGCCAGTTGTTTCTGCTACAGTTTCTTTTAACCACTGAAAACTCTGCTCTTCCTTAAAAGTCTTTCATTTGGCAGCGCCACAAATCTCCATGTGAGGCTTCGTGATGGTCTAGCTTGTCTGGTTATATTGAAGTTGTGAGTTCAATCTTTGAGTTAGTTGGTGTATATTTCCATACTGTCTAAGTGAAAATTTACATTGGCATGATAAAGAATAACTGACAAATTCTTAAGACTCCTCTAGAAACAACATTCAGTCAGTCACCCAAGTGCCATACGTGATACACACTTGGGCAATTATGTCTCAAAAGAGACATGACCCAGTAGATGGTTTCCCTGCAGTATGTTGCTATTGTTTTTTGCAGTAGACTGGTTGCCAACCAAGGCTATAGAACCCAATCTATTCTGCTATTTAACCCACAGCTGGGTGGGAGAAAAGATGGATTAATACCTTTCCCAAGAGTATTTGTACATAAGTGAAAGCAATGAATTCAACTGGAATTGGAACTCAGCTCTGATTTCTTGTTCCTAGCTGTTAAATTGGAGAAAAATATTAGATGTGACAAATATCAATCATTTACCATTACTGGAAGATAATATGACAAATACCAGAGAAAGCTCAGAGTGTATATTATCTAAAACAGATTAAAAACAAAAGGCTCAAAAAGCATTCATTAAATTATTAATTTCATTAAAAAAAATGTTTTCTATATATTAATTCTGAGTAAAGATATATTCAGTAGTGTCAAACAGACCTGTAGAAAATACAGATTGTAGGTTGCTTTTTGTTTTCATCCAAATTCAATAACTGATCACCTACAAAAACTTACATTTTGTGAAAACCTGATTGTATTTAACCAATATTTCACTGCATTTGTATCTAATTATTCTTTTTAATTTGAAAAGAAAAAAATATTCTCAATTTTCCTTTCTGTTTGATTTTCTGGGATCAATTATCATTATTTACATTCGGTCTATTTTTCACACCTTTGTTGTTGTTATCATCTCGTTTCGACAGGTTAGGTTTAAGGCTCTACCTTCTTCAAAGAATTTTTTTATAGAACAATAGCCTAATGGATAAAATTGTTGGTTTGTGAATTTAGTAACATAGTAAATGAAAGGAGTTTTGATTGTACCAAGGAGTGGAGTTAAAATTCTGGTTAGTTGGTTCTTGGTATAATTCTCACATATTAAAAAAAACTCTGATCTTTTAAATATTTTGAAAACATGAATATCAAAAACAAATATATGATTAGATATAAAAGTCTTTATACACAAATTTTCCTAGAAAGAAATGTCTAAATATACTGAAACAAAAATGAAATTACTTATTCTCACACATAAAATCGTAAAAATATACCATTTAATCACCAATGTTTTTTTTTCATCTTTGACAACAATTTTTATAGACAGAAATGTGGTTTAGCATTTGACGCGTGTTTTTTGAAATTCTGGAAAATGGTCCTTTTAAAAACAAAACTTACCACAAAATTCTTCCCATTTCAGATACATAGATGATTCTCTACTCATATATCCACAAAACATAATTTTACCTGACCTTACCAACAAACTAAATAACATCAAACCTACAATAGATTTTTACTTTTGAATAACATTTTACTCTTCCTAGATATCATATTGCATAAATATAATAATGAACTTCATTTGGAAGTTTACAGAAAATCCACCAACAGGAATGACCTGGTCAATTTTTATTTCCACCATTGTAATGATATCTAACTGAAAATAATTATAGGATTCTATTTAAAATCACTAAGAATCTGCAGCTCCCAATACAGTCCAAAACAAGAAATATCCTTATTAATTCATCCACAATTCTAAGAGAAAGACATACAGAAGATACAAATGCAAAAAACAGATAACATTATTAACAACAATAAAATAGATAAAAACAGATACATAATACCACCTACAAATTCCATAACATCCACTATCTGAATAATATCAAAATAATTACAATCACGTCTATCAACTTTGAAACTTGATTTTTGCAGTCATTTTCTTTTATAGTTTAGTGTTTAATTTTTAGCCCAATAATAACATAAACATTGAAAAGTTTAATCAAGGATGATATAATTTTTTCTATTTGTTTGCAGTCCAAAAATTTGACTGTCATTGACCATGATGCAACAAACAGTAACCAGCAAATAAGGTTTAGTCTGAAAGGTCCCCGCAGCCGTCTTTTCAAAATTGACAGCACCACAGGTGATATTTATGTTGACCGACCAGGAAAAATTGACAGAGAACTTAACCGAGAATTTAAATTCAAGGTAAAGCAGACATTTTCTTTGACCAAGATTTAAAATGCAGCCAGCCATGTGGCTTGGGCTAAGAATTAAAATTATACCTGCAGCTAGTTTTAAATTTAAAACAGGGACTATATTCATGTTATAAATATAACATCTCTCTATATTTTTTTTCATCTGTTACCATATGGTGTGCTCCATATTTTTTATATTACGCTCCCACAAGATAGATTTTCTACCTGAGAATCCATTAATGATTCAAGAAGAGCCAATACTAAAGTTAAAACATATCTTCCTTGACCAGCAAATACATTGTAAATGTATTAAAATATGATTTTATGTTACGAATCTGTAAATTACAAATAGTGTCAGAATGTAACCTGATGCAATTGCAGTTTCCAGTAAAAAGTAGATTTTGCAAGGTGGAGTTGTTAACTCTGCTACCAACTGGTTTGGATTCAGAATTCTAGATTTGGCTGCCATAAAAAACTAGAGCCCCAGTCAGACTTACTATTTTACCCATAGCAACAGATAACCAGAATTTGAATTCTGCTTGCCAGTTCTGGTTTCCACATTTAAAACCATTGTGCTGCATACTCAAGGACTATTATTTCATAAGTTCTTAAAAATAAAGTATTTTTTTAACTGGGGTCGTGTCTATAAATTAGTCTGCAATATTGTAAACATACAACGGGCCCGCATTCAGTTTTCAGCCAACTGGCTAATTACTATCCAACATTCCATCTTTATTCTTGTTCACATCAATGTACACCAAAAACAGGGAAAAGTTCACTGCATATTCACAAGGAAACAAAACATGAAAACAAATACCATATTGAGAAATGAGAACTCAAACCTTGTTTCCAATATCAAGATAGGTGTTTTATTCAGAATCTTGTTTATTCAGTCTGGGTAGGTAGACAGGTAAATAGGTGACACATGGAACAACTTCTGCCCTGTCAGATTAACAGTACAGCTCTTCCCACCAACCAACCAACCAACCCTTTCCAGTCTCAACATGTGGCTGGCAAATATGAACAGTTGGCATCAGAACTACCCAAGACGCAGTCTGTCCCCCATCTAAGACTGTTAATATCAACTGGAAATCACCAATGTCTAGCTTGTTGTCGCTTGACCTCAAAACCCATTATTCATTCATTTACTCCTTTGTCCCCCTTCAGTCAAGTTTAAGTTGCTTAGAAGACTTGACTTCAAGGACTATATTTGTTGGTTATTAAACAGAAACTTGAGATCTAAATAAAATTAAACTTTGCTCTTCTATATGTGTCTCAATCATTATACCACAATATATATATATATATATATAAGCTACATATGACCAGAGTTACAATGTTAAAAAATATACTTTGTATTAAACCAATTAAAAGCCTCTCATCAGTTTTTGATCATTTATGATTGGAAATTAAGCCTGCATTAAGATAGCTACAGTCTGTTATTTATGACAAAAGGAATCAGCCTATTTTTACATGTTGTTGAGCAGCTGACACACCTCTAGCACTCTCAAAGATTGAATGGTCTGTGGTCCGAAATAGCTATATAAATAAAGATTAATAGCAGTCAGGGATTTCAAAATGGCATTGACAATTATTATCAGACTGTGCTCTCTGCAACTCTAACAATTTAAATTCTCCTTTCTTTCCAATTATTGTTGTTCTATCTTATTTGTGTTTATCTTGTTTATAATTAATATCTATCAGCATGAATATTGTGCTGTAGATATTTTAGCACACATCATCTGGTATTGTACTGCCACCTCTGCAATACAGCAAAGATGTCAACCAATGAAATCTGTATACAACAGATTTGGCTATATTGATTTCAAACAAGCAAATCTATAATTACTGATTTGGTGTCAGAAACATGGACAGCAGTTTTGCTCAAAAACATTCATACAGAATTTACTGATGAAAACGAACAGTTTGATGACAATTTCAAAATAATCAGGAACAACAGCAAATTTAAAAATGGAGGACTTCCAAAAATGCTTCCTTAAATTTTTCAAACAACAACAATTAGCACAAAAACAATTTTTTAAACAAGCACTAGCACAAAAAACAGCAAGAAAAGCAACTTCCTATACTAATGAAAATTTTCTCAAAAAAAAAAAAAAAAGGCAAGATAAACCAGATATATTTTCGCAGGATACTGTGTTTAGGTCAATTAAAAATTTTACATATAAACCGGAAGAGAAGGTTACATTTGATATTTATTATCACAGGTTTGAGGAGATATTTGTTAAAGACTGCTTGAACTGAACAGATAAGAAAATTCATTTACTGTTAAGTAAGTTCAGTGATTCTGAACACAAAAAATACAGAAACTATATTCTGCCAAAACAACCTGGAGAAATTACGTTTGCAGAAACTATCCAGATATTGTCTTAAATTTTAAGAGAATGTAGTTCTTTATTCAACATGCAATGTTGTTGCTTAAATTTATCAAAAAACGATGAAGACTACACAGCATTCACAAGTATAGTGTGTGAAAAGTTTCGACTGAATAAATTAAGCATGAATATGTTTAAGGGTTTAATTTTTGTACAAGGATTGACCACACCAAGCAAAACAGATGTTTGCCTAGTATTTTTTATACTTAATCCATCTCTGAGAGAAAAAAATGGATTTATGCCTTTTCAATGAGCAGGTGCAAAAGTGAATGTCATGAATTTGAACTCAACATGTCAATTCCACTCTTTGCACCAATAATCATTATGCTAGTCACGCATATAGATATCTTCATAAATTCCCGTTTGTTCATAATTTTATTAATAATAAATCATTAAATTAATGATCAAATAATTTGGGTGTTCAGTTTATTTTCCTTAACAGAACTTTATTTTTTGTCTAAATGATCCAGCACAATATTCACAAGATAGATTGTTTTGTGTGCTAGATTTACTTTAACAAGATGACAAAAAACCTCTTTGATTTCATTGATCTATGAATTTTTTTTTTTTCATTTTTCAGATTGTAGCAACTGACCAAAATGGTCAGGGTCTTTCAACAGAAGCAGACCTGATTGTTGAAGTGAAGGATGTCAATGACCATGATCCACGTTTTGTACAGGCTTTGTATGAGTTTGTTCTGCCATCAATTGTCGAGACGGGCTATGAAGTCGGACGTCTTATAGCTATAGACAGGGATGACACTAGCCCAAATAACAAACTACTTTACATATTTGAAAGCGATGCATTGGGAAAATTTAAAATTGATGTTGGAACAGGTTTGTAGATCGACTTTTTTTTAAGAACTTTATTTCTTTTTAAGTTATAAAATGACACATGCCTTGAAAGACAATATGCCAGATTAAAACGATTGGTTCTTTTATTAAAATACAATGTACTTTCAATATATCAAAATATTATGTGACTAAGTATTTACTAGTCATGCAACATGATCTCAAATATTAGTAATAAAATATTCCATTATAATAACACAAAGCAACATGAACCATGAATACAGAATATCTAATTAATAAGTAACTGAGACTAACTTTCTAATACATTTTTATTTTGTTAGCTTTCTTTGGATATTTTACTATTAATTACTTAAATAATTACATGATAACCCATATTTATAAAACTTTGAGAATGATATTCAAAAAGTTAAAAATATTTACTAATTCAATTAAAACTAATAAAATACTGTGTATATGTTAATAGTAATAGTACACTACTTTTTGACAGTCACCATTGACTCATTAAGGCTAGAGCTGCCTGAAAATGAGTAGCACTGTGTAAGTTGTAGATTTTAAAACCATCTCTCATAGTCAATAATACCAAGAGACTAAAATTAGTATCATTTGAAAGAGAAGTCAATTTACTTTCACATGAAATCAATTTGAAATATTTGGTTTTCAAAAGGCTTTTCAGATGTATCAGTTTATTTGCACTAACATCACCTATTCAGATTTTTCAACAAGTCAATCAGGACTCAAGAGATTTAACAACTGAAATCTTTTATGGGGTGATAGGTTTAAGAGTGTTCTATCAGTACAAATACCTCAAAAAATACCTCAGTTTGAAGTTGCCCTTGTATCTAGACAACAACAAAATTTTCTGAATGGAACTCTCTTGAATAAATGCCACTTGATGGACCTAAGCAGCTGATAATCTGAAGGAGTGAAGAATGAACTATATATTAAAACATACCAACCATATTGCTGAAGATTATTTCATAAACAGTCAACCTTATTAAAAAGAAAAAAATAAATAAAAAGATTTTTTTTCCAAAAGCCAAAAAAGAAAAAAGAAATTACTATTTATAGAAAAATCACTAACAAATTTTTTTTTCTTTTTTCACTCTCCTTATCCTTTAATTAATTTACATTTTAACTTCAGTCACTAATAAAAATATTTCTTATTAGCTGCTTAGTCTTAAATTACTGATAATTTTTGTTCTGAAGAAGGATCAGTCAAAAGGCAGCTTAAATTTTAAATGTTATGATACTTTGTATCCCATTTTAATAAAATATGATCCCTTTTTTTTTTTTTTTTAAAGTGTATTATAGCTTGGTGTGGTAATGACAACTTGTTTTATATATATATAAACTTGCTCTGAAGATCCAATTGCGTGACACCTTGGTAGGTTCGTTGGCTCTCTAGGTTAGCTACTTTCTTATATATATATATATATATATATATATATATATATATAATATTTTTACTATGTTTATAATAAAGACTAGTTTACTGTAACACAAAAGCTGTTGTTTCACTGCCTGACGAGGTGCTAATAAGATAGTACCAAAACACAACGGCTTTTGTGTTGCAATAAACTATGTTTTTATTATAAACTTATAAAAATTTTACCATGTATAATGCTCTACTAAGTATTGAGCACTCTTAATAAAGAAAATCACAACAAACAGTGGACTGTCAGCCCATTAATTTGTACTACATCTATGAGATTTTATATATATATATATATATATATATATATATATATATATATATATAAAACCATGATATAAGCAAATCAATCTTGACAAACATGTGGGATTATTAAATATTTTCTTTTTGAATTTCTAGGATAAGGAGTTACCATTATTTATTCTATTTACATTTGGACTATTGTCCTCATCTTTGTTGTTGTTATCACAATATTTCAACTATTTATAAAGGGTTCAATTCAGAATTCCCTGGAGGTTATCTGGATTGATATCCACCTGATGAAGACCAGAGGGCACAGCTGTCAAAATGTTTTAACTACAACAAATATGAAGACAACAGTCCAAATGTAAATAGTGTAATTATACCTTACTTTTAAGACATCTTTTATATGTACTGTTTTGGGATATCTAACAATTATTCTTAGTCTCATTATTATTCTGGTGGCATAAAAATCAGAATTATTTACTAGTGCTTTGGTTAGAGTTATATTCAAGAAACACTGAACATAAGAAAATCCAAGCAAAGTTTTTTTTTTTTCTATTATATATTCTTACTTCTCTACTGCTGTCGTTTTCTGATGATTTAAATCTAGTAGAAATATAGACAACCTTTTGGATGAAGTAAAACTCAAACTAGAAAAGCAATCATTGAGAAAAACAAACTTTTCATCAGGAGAATTTAAACTAAGACCTAATTACCTCATTAAATACTAGTGAAATTTAAAAATACTTTTGCTACTGTGGGTAATATCAGGTTTTTGTCATTTTTGGCCAATTCTGACAAGATTCCTAAATTTAAGCAAGTTTCATCACATGAAAGAAAGCTAAAAATATAGTATATTTTGCATGTTATGATGCAACATACACTTTATTTATTTATATATATATATATATATATATATATATATATATATATATATAATTAAATCATTTTGGGTATAAATATTGGAACTCTAGAACATTTATCAAATCCTTGCTATCTTTCGTAGTATTGTAATTTGAACTAGTATTTTTTTTTTTAGATTTCTCTTTATAATTCTTGAAGTAGTACCTTCATCTTTGTTGTTTTTAACAAACTTTAATCAATATATTCTTTGATCTTTAGAATTTGTTTAGTAATTTTTTTTCATATCAACTAGCATCACAGGACTGAGTTAAGATTCCATGTTAATGTGAGAACAAAGACAAAAAAGCATCTATTTAATCAAAAAGACCAATTTCTTGAAAAGAATGCAAAGGTTGTAATGTCTTCATTAAGATAGAAAAAAAAAGGCATCTTATATGCCACAAAATAGATTAATTTCTGTGATTAGAAAAGAACAGGTTCTTTTAACAGAATTTAGCCTATCACCTGTATATTTAGTTCTAATGCTAAAATACCTTATTTACATTATTCAGACTACTGTCCTCATCTTTGTCATCATTTTCACGTTTTGATCATTGTATTCTCTGACTTTCTTCAGGTGGTAGGAATGTTGAACCAAACCCATTATTATGATCAATGGGGTATATCATTCTCATTCCTTGTGCGAAGCCACTTCTGGTAGTCATGAGTTATCTTTTTAACCCAACGATCTAAGTTATTTTGTTCACCACTGCAATAAAGATAAGGACAATAGTCCAGATAATGTAAATAACACCTCATCTTAGAAATATAGACAAACATTAATGTTAAATAATAGACAATAAATTTGCAAGATTTGTAGTTCATTTTCATTGATCATAGATTTTCTTATTTTTTTTTTTTTTATTATAGGAGTTTTAACATTACTGGAAGGATTTTTCTCCAAGCCTCGAAAGACAACATACACATTTACAGTAGCTGCAATGGATATGGGGTTTCCTTCCAGAAAAACCAAAGCTCAAGTCATTGTAAATGCCCCACACATGGTTTATAATGACCATGCTCCTAAATTTGAAGGGCGGAATGTGTTTATTCTGAAGGAAGAGTTGCCTGTAGGCTCTCTAGTTGGGACACTACAAGTCACAGATGAAGACAGAAAAAAAAATAACAGTGTCAATTTGATTATTGATCCAGCTGATGAAAGATATGGTTAGTGGAAATAACACTTGTTCCTCCTCTGTCAGTATTTATAAGATGAAATATTAGTTTACTCCTGTGGTATAATGTAAATTACTTTAAACTTATAAAATTATGTATAGCATTCTAGACCTTTTAAATGCTTAAACAATGATACAACTTATTTTTAAAATCTAATATTTATAAGGTCCAGTCAGAAATAGAAAAGTCTATTTTGTAGTAGACATTATGCTAACTTTAATGCGAGTATCAATTAATTCTATGCAAAAGTAGGATCACATCTTAGGAAAAATAATGACTGACAATATTCAAATTCTAACTCATGAGAAGTTGACTAAATCCTTCTAACCAATCAGAAAAGAAAAATATTGATTCCCAGTCAATAAGAACTTCATCAAAGGCCTTTTGGAGTTGATTCAGTTTCATTTTTCAGTAAATCAGTTGGTCTTCATTTAAGATTACAATGCATATATACTCATAACTGATCTGAGCATACGCTCAAGTTCCCCACCATAAACTTGACCTTGTTTTATATTACATCTCAGTGAGGTAAATATACTTATCATTGATCTCTATAAATTTCTACTGAAATGAATATTTAACTCAACATCGTTAATCACTTTTGAGAAGTACACTGGTTGCATTAACATTGACTTGCTGCCTTACCTCACCCTTTTTTATTTATTTTCACACACAAGTATGTTAAACTGGTTAGGCTTGGTAAGAATCTTTAACTTTGGATAGCAGCTTGTCTAAGAAGGAAATCTCTGAAGTAAAAACCTTTATACCTACTCTATGCAGAAAAAGGTAGGCTGAACTCTAATCTTGATAGGTAATCTTCCTAGAGATGGTGACTTGATAAAATAAGGAGTTTTCCAGTCTCCTAAACTGATTGGTGTTAGTAATGGCATACAGTTGTAAAACTTGCTCCAATATTTCATGATGATCTACCTATTATGTAATTTGAACCATGTAAAATATGGATCCAGTTTATCAAAGATGATTTAAAGAAGTTAAGATTACAGGCAGGCCTTATACAAAATAGGGAAGCCTGGCAAAGAGCCATCAAGAAAACCCCCACCCAACCCATGGTAGCCTGGAAACAAATGTTAAACAATGATGATGACACAAGAATGAGTGATAATGTTTCCCCATAAAGAAACCAACGGCTTACGGCCTATCACGTTGAATACACCGGTTCTTGCATGATCACCGAAGTTAAGCAACGTTGAGCCTGGTCAGTACTTAGATGGGTGACCGCTTTGAAATACCAGGTGCTGTAAGCGTATAGTGACGGATGTGCGTTGTGGTGCAGTAGATATCAGCTCGAAAAAAGAAATCGGTGAGCTGAGTTCGAATTCCAGTTGAATACCCTGCATTCACTTAAGCACTGGTACCCTTGGGAAAGGTATTAATCCATCCATTCCCTCCAGTTATGGGTTAAATAACAGGGTAGGACTTGGGAATCCTGCCCTTAAAAAAAAAAAAAACAAATCCCAATGAATCTTGATACTCGAAAAGAAAAATGTTGTAAAAATAAAATAACCTTACCCAAAATCATTGGTTATGACCTTAAATTATCCCATAAGGATTGATAGGTCGTTAAACAAACAAACATTATTTTGTTTACTTCAACTTTCAACATTACATGCAGAAAATTAACAAAAATCTTCACCTTTTAACTTGACTAATAACTTATCATATGATGCCCCCAAAATGCAGTAGATAACATTTTTATAGAAATTAGTCAAGAAGGCAGGGGGTAGATATTACACACAAGTGGATGTTTTCAGAAAATTTTACTCAGCTTTAAAAAACGTTAAATACTTATTTAAAACTGCAAATAAAATGCACAAAGTAGGCAGGTGTTAATGACATTTGTTTACAAAGGTAATTGATACATCAATAATATTTGCTCTTTGGAAAGCAGTGAAATTTCAGAGAATTAAAATAGATCTTTTGTATTCCCTTTAATTTTTTTATCATGTGTTGCAACAAAGCACCTTAACCTGAAAATTGAAAAATAAGTTTTGAAATGGAAATGACTAAACATCCAGTTCATTTCTAATCTTACATATTATGAAAAACTAAATATTTTAGTGATAATAATGTACAACATTGAGATTTTAATGGATAATATTATGCAATTTTAAAAAAAAACAATTACATGGGGTTGAGTGTATTATGGAGTGATATTATAGTCAAAGTCATAATTTATTCCCTGTGTTTAGCTTCAGGAATATGGGATCATATTATACACAAGAAATATACAGTAGCTTATTAAATGAAAATAATTTATTGTTATGGTTATGACTACAGTGTTTTTCCTGTGCATTGGTCCTGTGATCTGCACATATGACCTTCACACCTTCAGTGATTATTAATAAATTAACATTTTTGTAACATTACCAATATCTTGAAAGAGAAAATACAATCAAAAGTAGGTGTAGATTTTAATTAGTTCTCTTACACACTTTAAGAGTACTATATTGATGTTTAGAATAAAAAAAGTACACCTAATGTAAATAAGGATTACAAAGTACAAATAATTTGTCTTCTGTTTTTTTATATAAATTATATTTATTTACCCAATTTACTTTTAATTTCTCTATAATATTTAATTCTATTATTGTTTACAAAATAATATAATATTTAAAAGCAACATTTTTCATAGAATATTCTGAAATAATTGTCAATATACAAAGTAATCTTGAAATGTTTAATGTCCTTATGAGAAATTTTTAGCTGCCCTCTAGGCCACTTAAATCTCTGCTTTCTCCAATAAAAACTTAATATTTTTTTAAAATCATTTTACTTCAAGTAAGGCAAGAGTGTCTGAGAATGATAAAAAAGAGAACAATATTTTAATGCATCACATGAAATAACTTAAAAAATGTGATGGCACATACACACATTTCAGTAAAGAATATTAAGAAAAATTATTGGTTGTTACATCAAAATGTTATTAGAATCTTATCCATATTCCTTATTTAGTAAAGTTCAAAAATTTCTTTTTATACATCAATTCATAAAATTCTAATAATATTTTCTTCATTGTGAAATTTTGAGTTGTTTCAAAAATTATATTCGTGCCAGTCAAAAAGAAGTGCACATTTGCATGTAAATAACTTCTCATGCCATTCTTTTTGGCAAATTGATAACAGGACATTGTACTACTACAATAGGTGAAATGAAAGCTATCAACTTGAATCATTTCAGTTTCAAGAAAAGTAAATTTTTTTTTTTTGTAAATTTTACAATGTAACCCTTTCAAAAAAAATTATGAAGCAACACTAAAAAAAAA
Organism: Ascarosepion bandense; assembly: GCA_037127315.1. Taxonomy (NCBI): domain Eukaryota; kingdom Metazoa; phylum Mollusca; class Cephalopoda; order Sepiida; family Sepiidae; genus Ascarosepion; species Ascarosepion bandense. The sequence goes on from JBBBDQ010029238.1 coordinate 66,974, forward strand.
AAAATCAATAGATATGCAGGATAAGAAGCAAAGAAGAAATAATTGAGGTTTGTGAATATTTTAAATGTTTATTTGTATCATCCTCAGAAAATTGATTATAGATAATTATGGTTTGCTTAACAAATGTAACCTATCTACATTACTGTTAACCCTCTTTTAACACACTGGGATGTTTGAAAACTACACATGATCTTTGCTATTTAGCAAGTGGTAAAAATCAAATTTTTATTAGTCAAATAGTTTTCTGAGTACTTTTGCAAGTATCAACAAGGAGTTTCTGGTTTTAGTCATATTTGTGTGAATTACAAGCCATTTTAATGAAAATAAAACATTTAAAAAAAAAACTATAAAAGCAGGAAAGACCACTCAAGATTATATAAACAAGAAAGTGATATATTTTAAATAGGGTGTTTGAAAACTCCATAATTGTAATCTATCTGAAGAAGGGTTAAATACACACATATATGTGTGTCAAATCATTAACTATAACTGTTTTCATAAAAAGATTACCTTTCAGTCAAACATTTAACATGTCATTCTTCTTTTTGCTTTCATGGACAGTTCCCTTTGCAATAAAAAACGATGGTTCCATCATTACAACAAAGCGAATTGACAGAGATGCTGGTTATGAGTACTTCAGATTCACCGTCCATGCAACTGACTCTGGGACTCCATCCCACAACACCAGCCAAGAAGTCGGCATCATCGTTGATGATATAAATGACAATCCCCCTCACTTTACTATGGACACTTACCAGCACATGGTGTCCAGCAACTTTCCAGCTTCAACCATCATAGCAACACCATTTGCCTTTGATGATGTGGACAAAATAGATTCAGTTTACAAATATAGCCTTCTGGGAGGAACTCCTGGTTATTTCTACATTGATCAACAGACTGGAATTATACGAACGACAGACCTTGCTCACTCACTCAAATCTGGGAAGCTGGAGTTCAAAGTTGTGGCTCAGGATCTCTATAACAAGACCCTTACTGCAGAAGCCAAGCTCAATATTCAAATTATACAAACAAAACAAGGACGAAAATCTACGTGTTGCCGAGTGCCTTGTTGAAAAGCAACAAACTCTGAGTAAATCCTCAACACATCCACAAAAATAGATTAAAAAAAAAATTTAAATATATTATGCTAAGAATACGATTCTATTTGAGAAGAAAAAAAAAAGATTGGAGGGGTAGGGAAATCATCCCAAATAGACTGCCACATCAAGCACACTTACTTTACTACACATGGACTTGTAAATTCAAATTATCTTTTTTGAAAACTAAGTTACTTATCCCTTTTTTTTTTTCATAGATTGTAAATATTTTTTTTTAAATCATGATTAACCTAAGAAAGTTAATGTGTCAAATTCTTTTTATTTACTTTTGCATTCTTGATTAGTTTTTTTTCATTTTAGTAGATACTTACTAACATTTATTTTATTCTTAATATCAGAGAGATCAACTCTAGTACAAATTATTACTGTTGATAATTATGTATAATATTAATGAAAGAAATGCGTGTATGGACATATGTCAATATATGATTAATTTTGCCTGTTCTTCAAATTGTTTTTACATTATTCCAATTTTTTTTTCCTCTCTCTCAGTATGTAAATGAAAAGTAAAAGCATTTTTTTCTTTTCCAAAATAATACAACTATAAAATGGCCCATCTAGAAAATTGTGACAGCTCTTTCATCAAAACCAGTAAATGAAATTTTATTCCATCATAATTTATAAAGAGTCATTTCTACATTGGTAAAACAGGTGCTGGTGTAGCAGATTTTCCCAACTGATAAAAATAACTTCCCCAGAGCTCTTCAACTCAAGGGACAATCTCTTCTGGTATATCTAACCAAATGAATTATTTTGATGGAGTGGTTAAAGTTGGGCTTTGAAAGTTGACAAATATTTGTCTCAAGGCTACAATTTCCAACTTTATACAGATTTTTTTATGTTACATGTATGAAATAATTAACTTTAACTAAAGATAATGGGAAATTTCTGTGATTGCAACTGAACCATAGAACGTATGTCAGTTAATAGGCAAAACAAGATTTTTTTTGTTGCAGATCACAAGAAAATACAATCATGAAAACCAATTTAAAAATCAAGTCCAACCATATGTCAAAGCAAGAAAAAGGTAGAATAGAGGACTAAAAGTTTTCATTTAAAAATAAATTTCAATTCATCTTCATAAAATCTAGAATCTCCATACAGCATAAATTACAGTCTTAAATATTATTATTGAAAGTAACAAAACAATTTCCTCTTGGACTCAAACATGAGAGGAAGTTATAGCATGGGTTTTGTAACAAAACATTAAGTAAAGTTTATCCTTAGAACCTAACTACAAATAGACTTATTTATTTGCCAGAAGGAGAAAAGCTCCAACAGCCTTGTTTATGCTATGTCACCTTAAATAATATACCTGGATCCTGGTAGATAAAATGTATCAGTCCAGATATTGCAAGAGCCTCGATTTCTGAGGCCCCTTTTACACTGCTGACATCTGTGATATCGTTTGCATTGGTCTTGGACTAACATTCCTGTTTCACGTTCCTTCTCTTTGATTTCTTGTTTTTTTACTTGTTTCATGTCTATGTTGCGTCTCCAGTCCTCTTCTAGATTCTTTCGGGTTTCATAGTTCTGTTTAAAAGTCATTGCTCGGTCTCGCAATAAACTGCATTATTAAAAAAAATGGAAAATTTACAGTAATGAATGAATCGAAAGCCAATAACAATTTTAACACACTCATGTTCACTTATAAGCATGAACAATAAAAGGCTTATACATAAATACTTTGATACTCATGGGACTATAAATATAAACTTCCAACCAAATGGCTTTACAGTGTATGAGCAGAGTATAATATAACAGCTTCTATGTTAGAATTATTTTCAGCCCTTCATATACGAATGTTATTGCTGTGAAGACCAACTAACCAAAGGATTAATCATAATCTCACAAACTTCACTTTTTGCCTTTTGTTATGCTTATACAATACCAAACAATAACACTCTACCTTGAGTAGCTCTTAGGTGAACACTGGTGTATTAAAAAAAAAAAAAAAAAAAAACCTATGACTATACTTAGAAAACTTATGCATTATACATCTAATATATATATATATATATATATATATAAAATAAAACTAATTTAAGTTTGTTTTTTCTTTAAACACAAAGTAATCCAACTGACAGTGTTAAACATTTATCTGTCTATCACTTGAGATTGAATAAGATCTGGAATGTTAAGCACACTTTTAAGCAGATCTCTTCTACACTCTTTACCAGATCTACAAACCTTAATACATCAAGTGGTTGAAGCACTCATTCTCTTTCTCTCTCCCTCCTATATTTTCTATTTCATTCTCTCTCACTTTTCCCCCATCAATTCTCCTTCATCAATAAAGGAATTTTCCAACTGACACATTGAAAAAAAAGTTGCCCAAAATAGCAGACAGGTTGCTCAATTTGCATGATTGAAATTATACAAACTAGTTTACTCATGCTGTCAAAAATAATCAATTATTATATAAATACTGTAAGCCAATTGAGCTTTAAAAGAATAAAAATATGGAAGTGTGTTAACTAAGAAACTTTACAGATGACATGAAGTAAAAGTTTTTTTGTGCCCTTAGAAATATATGAACAAATATTAGCCACTGGCACTAAAAAAAAAAATCACAACAAAACTGTATTCTTTGAAGATTTTCAACAGCAGAAACAATTAAAAGGGATAGCGCATGTAACTAAAAAGTATAAAATTAATGATATAATCAAGATGTTGACTTTCCACATGGCCTTAAACAAAAAATTAGGAAGCAAACTTTCATCAATATGAGAAAGAGCAAGAAAATAAATTTCTCAAGTTTGCTGAGTAGTTAATAAATGTCAAATATTTCCTCTATGTTGCCATTTAAAAAAAGAAACATTAAGACATTTTTTAAATTACATTGTTCACAAATATATTTTATCATAGAAGATATTTAAAGTATGTGAATCTGTTTTTTATGACTAAATTTATCTCAGACATTATTAAACCTTCATAAAACTACAAATTTTAAGGCTTCATGGTAGATTCAAAGAAATAGTATTTAATTCTGTATTTCCAAATAATTTAAAAACTTTAATATGCCTCCAAATCATTTCTAACAAAGTTAAATAAATAAAACCTAACATAGCCTAGTGGATTAAAGTGCTAGTTCATGAATTTGGTGACATAGTAATTGTGAGTTCAAGGCAATGTGTACTTGGTCTCAGTGGAATCAGGGCAAGCAATAACTGAGCAGTACTAAGCAAGATATTGCTAGACATGGGCACTGAAGAAAAAAAAATCTACTCTCACTAGATTATTTGAATCAACATATGAAGACTGGAGAGTACAACATTGGGATAACAGCAGCAAAAATGAGGACAATAGTTTACTGTAAATAATAATGAACTCATCCCAGAAATTCAGACAGAAAATATTCTCCCTATTATAATAAAGTCTGTTGTGTGTGTGTGCATATAATTTCCCTCCTTCACACTCATCAACTTAGTTCATTTTCTTTACTGCTCTCTTGCCAAGTGTTTGCTCTATAACAGTGCCATTTTTTTATTTTTTGCAATAATTGTCATCAAGTAGTGAAGTGTATATATATATATATATAATCTCTATTATAATAAAGACCATTGTATATATAAATGGAGTTTAGACAGGGGTTTTTATCAACTGACACTTTTGCTGTTAAGATTGGAAGAAAAAATCATTTATTCCCCAAAAATATAAACTTTTTTTCCAATTTAAAGTGGATCTCTATTCTATTTAGTTAAATTGAACACATGGAAAGACAAAAATTTATGCATATCTATAAATAAGAAATGTATTGTTTCTTATATTCAAATGAAAATCATTTTCACAACAATGATTTGACATTGCCTGATGACAAGGTAAAAATCTTGAAGTGTAGAAATTACCATGTTGCAATGTAAATGATATTAAAGATAATTTCATCTCCAGTAGGTTGTTTTTTTAGTTTTTAGTTAAAATGCCATTTAAGCTACACTTATTTCTCACTAATATATATATATATGTATATATATAAAAATCCTCTCAAATATTTTGCTGTCATTTTTGAGTGCAGGAGTATCATTTATAAAGATCTATATTATCTGAAGGTTTAAAATTGTCAGAATTTAAAGTGATGCTTCAAAACAAGCATACAATTACAATCATCTTATGAATGAAAAATCCAAACTGATACAAAATGTTTGAGGAATGAAACAAGGGGCAATCAAGTTTCTTTTTGACTCATAGTAGGCCATCATTACTTTCTATATTGCTGGGGGTGGGGGGGGGAAGAGATGGATTCATAGATTTTCTAAGGGTTTTTAGGCCCAAGTGAATGTAACAAACTCAACTGAAATTCAAACATGGCTCTCCAATTTCTCATGTTGAGCTGTTAGCAGTCATCACACCAAGTGTTTCCAAGTAGTCATCCATGTAGGTACTGACCAGGCTCCACATTGCTTAACTTAATCAGATGAGAATTAGTGTTTCAACATGATATGGCCATGTGAGACAAAAAAGGAATAAAAAAAAAATTAAAGATTAAACTAATCTTTCTTCTTCTACTCATTTTTGTAATCATCTTAACATGCATATCATCATCAAACTTTTTTTAATGATAATATTATCCATTTTTTTTTGTAAGGAAACATTTGGCAATTCAGGAGCTGTTCTCAATCTTCAGTATTAATGAGAGTTTCCTTAACCTTTTGTTTGAATTAGTTACACCATTTACATTTGGACTATTGTCTTCATCTTTGTTGTTTGAGCTGTTGTGCTCTGCTGCCTTCCTCAGATGTGTATATATGATAAAAATTTCCAAACTGAAACCATTATTTAATCTACAGAATTAGACATCTTTATTTCCACTGCTAGTTTGCCTCTTTTTTTTTTTTTTTTTAGTATTACTCAGTTATTGCTTATCCTGTTTCTACAAACTCCAAATACCCATTGTCTAACCCAAAGATAGAACTCACAATTGTCACCAAATTCACAAACCAATGCTCTAATCCTCTAAGCTATTGTCCCATAAGGCAAATTCGGATCCTTAAACCTAACCTACCTGCTGATAAGTGCTGCTGTAGCTTATCATGCTTGACTGCACTCACTGATGTTTTTCTCTTTTTCATGAGAACTGTTGCTGTTGAAGACTGTCAGTCATTTTTCTTTCTGCTTGAAGTAGTATGGAACATCAACATACTAATTATGTCATTATTTTCTCTTCAAATAAATATATATATCTATTTAACTGCCAAAGTATTTCTTATGACTCCCACTTCACCCCCAACTGCGACATTTATTACTGCCAGCTTGCTAGTGATGGGAGATCAGAACACAGATGTGGATCTATACTTTCTAACGAAGGATGAGAATAAGCATCCTACTCCAATTGAAATCACAAACAAGTGGCATTAATACTTACTCAAATTTGTTTTTCTCTAGAATATCTTCATCATGCTGTTGTTCTTTCATACGTTTCAGGATAGCTTCTCTTTTTTGCTGGGCCACTTGCTGACATTGCTCATTCATGATGTCAATTGCTTCTTGTCTCTTTTCAGCTATCATTTCTGGGGTGACATTATACTTCCCAAAATAATAGATGTCAGTTCTTGGTTCAGGACTGGGAAGTTCTCGGTTCTGAACCTTAAACAAAAACCACATTTGAGACAATACAATATCTTGGGCAAATGCTAGAGTGTTTGGAAAATATGTTTCATCTTGAAACATGGAAGAAAAATTAAATTTATCAAAATTATAAAAATCTTATGCAACACTGCTACTGCTCTCAGCATGGTTTAAGGAGCTCAAGAAAAATAAAAATAAAGAAACATGTAAACAAAAACAGTTATTCATATTCCATATCCAGATATCCCATGACTCATTAGAGTCGTGAGGGGGGTGGCACCATGTGTACTGTAGCTACAGTAGAAATGTTTGTTTGGGTACAACAGCCTGATGGAACCCAACCCTCTCCGGGCTAGTTTGAATTCAGAGTTTTCCTTCTCCTAGATGAGTTACCACTTAAGGCTATAGAACCCAGTCTGTCCTATTTTACCCATATGGGGAGAAGAGATGGATTCATAAATTTCCCAAGGGTATTAGCATGTAAGTGAATGTAATGAACCTGATTGAAATTCAAACTTGGCTCTCCAGTTCCTCAATCTGAGCTACTATCCATTACTCCATCATACCTCTGTTATTAATATTCAGCTAGAATGAACATTTGTAGCATTTTTCAATAGGTGATGTTTAAACACATTATTTCATTTCATATTTCTGACACAAACACATATTCTGAAACCTTTCAACACTTATCAAATTTGTGTGTGGCCTGTAAATTCTAAAAGATTTAATGTTAAAAATGAAAATGATGGAAAAGGAGATGCATTTTATCACTTAATACGTTTTTTTTTTATCGTTTCACATGCATACAAGGCAATAAAGCCAATAAGACTACTGAAAGTAAAAGAAAGTGAGAAAATGTTACTGAAAAATTAAAAGACAATAAAGTAAACAGGATTCAAGGAGATAAATTTCTAAAGATTGTAGTTGAGAGGAAAGCCAGAAGCTGGAAGAGAGTCCCACAAGCAAGAGAAGAAACTATTAGAGTAGAACTTACACTTAACAATTTCAACAGTAAAAAGTGCTACATTTAAATTCATAAAATTGAAATACTAAAGAAGAAAGCCCTTCAGAATAATTTCCATGAAAATATTTATAAACAAGGCACAGAAAATCTACATTGTGGCGATGAAAAAGTGATTGAGATGTTAAACTAGGATAAAGATAAAACTCATTTCGATAAATGACAAAACAAATAGCAAAACAGATGGAGATAGTGGGCCACTTAGTACCCTAGCTGAAAGTACTATTCATAAGTCCTGATACTTGATAATGACCAAACCAAAACACTGATTAAAAATAATCCAGGTCACATGATATGGGACATTGTAGAGATATTCCATATACCTCTGAGGTGAAGAAAATGACAACTTATTTTGGCAAAATAAGCAAGAGTGCATCACCTGCCAGTGAAAAAAGACAGCTCATCTCTCATTATATAAAAAGCATGCAAATTTTGTTCTACCTCAACTAATCACAGACTTCATTTTATATATATATATATATATATATATATATATATAAGACACAGGTAGGTATACAAATTTAAATTTTCTTTTCTTTCAATTTGTTTTGACATCACATATGTCAGATTGCTGACAAATAAACCATCTACACCACTCCAAGTTTTTTGTAAGTGAGGCAGGATGTTAGCAATCCAGTAGAATGAAAAACAATACCTACAGAAAGGGTGGAAGAACTCTTAAGGAGCCAACAGCCATCTAACTAGAGGCGATGTCTCAATAAATCATCGTGAAGAAGGCAACAGGAAACCACTCTACTATTACTCCTAATAAAAATCATGGCTTTCACAAATCAACATATAAAACCCATTGGCATGAAGGGGTTAAATTCAAAGGAATTAACTCCTCACCCAGTAAGGACTGACATTCAGCAACTATTAACAGCAATAGCATAAAGGGGACAATTCTCCAGTCTTTTGCCTAGAAAAGAATGACATGAGAAATGGGTATTGCTGGGGTTGTTATCCTGTGACTGTGCGCAACAAACAAAAAATTACCCTAGGAACATGGTATGTAAGAACACTGAACAACTGTGATCAACCAAAGAATATCAAGCAGGAGCTAAGCAGATTGAACATCAAAATTCTGGGAATATGCAAAACTAAATGGCTAAACAATGGAGATTTTATAAGTGACAACCACGGGTCATATATGCAGGCAGTAAAAATAATGAAAAGGAAGTTGGCTTAAAACCAGATGAAGAAATGTGTACTGGGATACTACCAGCTATCTTAAATAGTCCTCTTGGTCAAACTGAAAGGGAAGCCCTTCAACGTTGCGATTATTGTAGTGCATGCACCAACAATGCAAAGTACTGAAGACGAAATAGAATCTTTCTACTCTGTACTGGACAATGCCAAGGCTCAGTATAAAGCTCAAGAAATTAGAATTATCATGGGTAACCTGCCAAAATAGGCAGAGAGAAGGAAGATATAAGTTGGCAACTTCGGACTAAGAATCCGCAATGACAGAGGAGAAAATTGGGTACACTGGTGCACAGTGAACGATCAAATAATAACCAGCACTTGGTTTCAAAACACCCAAAACTATTATGTACATGGAGAAGTCCAGGAGGAGACACAAAAAATCAAATAGACTATATAACTATAAACAGAAGATTCAGGAATGCAGTTGTTCATTGTGAAACTTATCCAAGTGCCAACTGTGGAAATGACCACCTAAACAATCAACTAAAGATAAAACTTTGGAGGCTGAAGAAGATTAGTGCAACACTCAGACTTCAACATAACCAACTCATGGATGACCTCAAGCTACAAGAATAATACACAGTGTAAAAGAAATATACAAGAAAAAAATTGGGAATAAAAACATTAAAGAAAGCATTAGTGACATTGGCAAACATCATCTTCCCAAAGGAAAACAGATGTAGAAGGAAAAATGATCAGATCACAGATGAGATCCTCAACATGATGCAAAAGAGACAGAAAACAGTGCAAAGACCAGGAATGGAATACAGAAAACTACACAAGGAAATAAAGAGCAAAGGCAAACAGGCTAAAGAGGAATGGCTAAATGATAAATGTGCAGAATTAGAAAGATTGAGCACGACTAAGAAAACATGCATAAAAAAAAGAGATCTAACAGGACAAAAGACCTGCTCCTCAACAGGATGTATAAAATCCAAGGATGGAACAGTCATATTAGAGAAAGAAGAAATACTTCAACAGAGGGAAGAATATATAGGAGATCTCTTCCATGGCAAGAGAGAACAACCGACAATATACAGAAACACTGACAAGCCCATAATATTAAAATCTGAAGTGGAAGCTGCACTGGCCAAACTGAATAGAAACAAAACAACTGGACCAGATGTTGGCATTCTTAGACGATTTCAGAATAGACAAAATCATAGAAATAATAAATGAAATCTACAACAATGGCAATATCCCGGAAGACCTAATCAGATCGATTTTCATAGCACTGGCTAAGAAGCCAGGTGCAAACAAATGCGAACTCCAAACAATCCACTTAATGAGTCACACAACAAAACTCATTATCCAGATTCTGATGAACAGAGCATGCAGCTGAATCAGACGAGGACAATGCAGTTTTGTCAAGAATACTGGAACAAGAAATGCCATATCTATGCTTAGAATGTTGCCAAAAAGGGTGATAAAAATACAGAACGTGCACTTGTATTTCATAGGCTAAATAAAAGCATCTGACAAAATACACTACAAAGGCCTGATGGCAATGCTCAGTAAATTTAATATATTTGGGAAGGACATTAAAATAATCTACATAATTACATCCAACATTAGGTACATATTCAGCTATTGACCTAACAATGTGCAATCCCACTATATTTATGGATTATAATTGGAAAGTTCTTGAGGATACATGGAGTAGTGATCACTACCCAATAATATTGAATACTTCAGAAACTATGGAAATCCATCTACCCAGATGGAAACTAAACAAAGTGGATCAGAAAGAATACAAAAAACAGTGAAGCTAAAGAAGACGGGAAAAAAATCTATGGAATATTTTGTGGAAACATTAATGGCAATAGTAAATGCATACTGAAAAGTAATGAATCAAACAAATATCAAAGACCATGGTTCAGCAAAGATTGCAAAAATAAGACTTCACAGAGCAGCACTAAGATTTATTCAAACATAAAAGAGCAATAGCATGAAGAATCATTAAAGAGGAAAAACGAAAATCATGAAGATATTATATAAGTTAAATAAACACAAATACGAAACCAAAAGAAGTTTGGAATATGATTAGAAAAGTCACTAGTAAAAATCTATCTCCTCCTTTAAATCATCTTTCTCAAAATAATATTAAAATAACATGTAAAAAGTATATAGCTAATTTACTGGCAGAAACTTTCAAAAACAATTCCTCAAGTGAAAAATATAAGCAACAATTTAAAAAAATTAACAGGATGCAGAAAAAAACCCCAAAAAACTGAACTTTAATTCAAATAACAAAGAAGAATGTAATCAGCCTTTTACTCTAAAGGAACTCAAAAATGCCAGAAGTGAAACACACAGTCCTGATGAAATTCATTACGAATTTCTTAAACAACTCCTTCCAAAATCATTAATATATTTGTTAAGTGTATTCAATGAGATATATATATATATATATATATATATATATATATATATATTCTTTAAAATCATTTCACCCCGAGCAAGGCATTCCACTGCCACTATTGTGCATGCGGTTACATAGGGGAAAGTGATGAGAAAGAGTGGTTAGATATAGAAAATGTCAGGAGGGTGATAGACAGGTAAGGATACCGAGGATGAGGGTTGGGTAGATGGGAAGAGTGTTTGAGAGAATGGCTGCGAGTTAGTGTGTTAGGAGGTGTCTATTGACCTTACATTTAAACTCCTGGAGATTGGAGCTGTCGGGGAAGCAAGTATGTGGAAGGGAATTCCACAGGTGGGAAGTGCGAGAAAAGAAGCTGTTGGAGTAGAAATTACATTTTATTTGTTTCACTGTAAAAGGGTGGGACCTAGTTGCTGATCTAGTATCTCATGCAAATTCATACCTAGAAAGTACCAATGATCTAAGTTCATCGGAGCAGAATCCATGAAAGTATTTATAGAAGAGGCACAGGGAAACCACATCATGCCGGTGAGAGAGTGACTGCAGCCGTTCTGAAGGAAGATTCACTAAGAGTTGGGAACAAGCTATTGTGATTCCTATACATAAACCAGATAAAGATAAATCAGATCCTGAAAACTTTCGACTTATATCACGAACAAGTTGTGTATGCAAAACCTTAGAAAGAATAATAAATAAAAGACTGAACTGGTATCTCGAAACTAATGGTTTAATTTCCAACCTACAGAGTGGGACTAGAAACTTTCATGAGAGAAGCTTTTATTAAAAAAAACATGCAATAGCCATTTTCTTCGATTTAGAAAAGGCCTATGAGACAACTTGGAGGCTGGGAATAATGAATGACTTATTCAAGTTAGGATTAAAAGGCAGATTGCCCAAATTGATAAATCTGATAGAAGTTTTAAGGTTAGGGTTGGATCAACACTCTCAGACTCAAAAATCCAAGAAGAAGGTGTTCCACAAGGTCGTATTTTATCTGTTACACTTTTTAACATAAAGGTAAACAACATTGTTAACTGTCTGAATCAAGGTGTTGGTTTTTTATATGTAGATGACCTTATGATTTGTTACAGATCAAAGAACATGCATACAGCAGAATGGCAACTGCAAATGTGTCTAGATAAATCAAGTCAATGAACCATTGAAAATGGCTTTAAATTCTCAAGACAAAATGTATTGATTTCTGTAATCAGGGGAAAATGCACAATGACCCAACTCTGAAACTAGAAGGGAACTAAACTGAAATGACAGATCAGCATAAATTTCTGGGAGTATTCTTTGATAAAAAAAAAAATGACATTCATACTTCACTTAAAGTACATAAAGCAGAAATGTTTCAAAGCATTACAATTATTATGAGTTGTGGCAAACACTGACTGGGGAGCTGATCACATATCACTCCTAAAATTATATAGAGTTTTAATAAGATCTAAATTTGTCTATGGACACTTCATATATGTTTTGACTCTGAAATCCTATCTAAAGGTCCTTGATCCTATACAACAGGCAGGATTAAGACTGGCTCTAATGGCTTTCAAAACATCACCCATTGAAAGTCTATATGCAGAAGCCCATGAGGCATCCTTAAGTTGAGATGTGAAAAACTAGCATTACTAATATTATATAAAACTGAAATCATGTCCAACTAACCCTGCATAGCACTATTCAACCATTATACTTAAATCCTCACTGGTTAATGAAGTACCCTATGATTTTGCCATAATCTTCGACGAATCTGTAGTAAATACTAAAAATCAGATAAACTAAAAGGATTTATTTGAAAATACAAATACAAGTAACATCATAAATTTCATTAAAGAAATTGGGATCTACAGAAAAAAAATACAAACACACTACTTTTTGGGAAAATAGACATTGCTGTAATATAACAATCCCGCCCCACCCGAGGAAAGGCTGATGTAAGCGGGGGTGTTTTCCGGTCGTTGAAAGGAACGGATGTTTGTTTGACCTTATTTCCGGCAGTAGCGGAAATGGCTACAAGAGGCAAACAGAACAGGTGTCTCTGAGAAATACGTGGGCGTGCGTGGGCGAGGCAAAGCCGGAAGTCCCGGTTTGGAGATTATAAAAAGACCTCGGGGCACGGATTTCACGGACAGGCAGAGAGGCAGAGACAGTCCGGACAGACAGACCAGAGGAGCAACAGACGACCCCCCCGTCAACCCTGGAAGCGCGCTCTCACTCTCTGTTCACTAGGCTACACGGTTCATTGTCATTAATAAAAGTATCACTTGATATATTTTTATATATATGCGTGTTTGTCTGTTTATTGATATACAACAATTGCCACTTATATTTTCTTTTTCCAAAAATATATATTATCAGTTATACATTTAAAAAAGAAAAATATTAATAGCAATACTTAATTGAAAGAAAACTATTACCAGAAACAGAACTTTCAAAAGAAAATTTTTTCAAGAAATAGATTTATGAAAGTTTTACCAACAATAAAATTGTCAGCAATGAATGACCTATTGAGGCCAATATGCCGTAATTCCTGAATCAAATCAAATCATTAGAATAATCAAGAACCTGTATTAGCAACAAACTGCCTGCATATGGACACAAAATGAGTTCAGCAGATATACAAGGATAGAAAGGGGTGTAAGACAAAGGTGAATCTTCTCACCAGATCTTTTCAATTTATACAGTAAGACAATTGTGAGAGCATTAGAAGTCCTACCAAGATTCGTCAGTGGTGGGCACAATCTGAACAATATAAGATACACAAATAATACGGTGCTGATAGCAAACATTGAATTACAAGACCTCCTTCTTCTTCTATGTGCCCTGTCCTTTCCAGACGTAGGCAATCATGGCTTTCCACGTCTCTCTATCCCTGGTGGCTCTTAGTATGCTTTCTCCTCTTACACCATGCTACCTCAGTTCCGTCATCCACCTGATCAGGCCCTGCAAATGTTATCTGCTGCCTTCTTCTGTCTCTTTTTCCTTCTATCTGGCCTGTCAGTATCAGATTCTCCAAGTCCTCCTTCCTCATTGTATGTCCCAGGAACTTCAGTTGTCTCTTCCTGATGCTCACTATTAATTTTCTTTTCACTGCCATTCTTTCCAAAACCTCATCATTGCTCACATGCTCGATCCATGATATCCACAGCATCCTTCTGTAGAACCACATTTCCGCTGCTTCAGGTTTTTTCCTCATCTTCAATGATATTGTCCAGCATTCACTGCTGTATTAAAGAACTGGCATCACATAACAATCTAGCACTCTCTTCTTTGTTTCTAGGGAAATTTTCCTGTGTCTTAGTACTTTACTCAGCTTCTGGAACACGTCCTTTGCCCTGCCAATTCACCTTCAAATCTCTGTGTCACACTTTCCATCTCCTACAGGAAATATTTACAGAAAATGGAAAGAAAGAGCTACAAAAAACATATAAGCTACAAGAAAAGTGAATGCATGGTAATCAGTAAAAAGAGTAGCCCAAATTTCAAATCCAAGTAGGGGTGATTAAAATCAAGCCGGTATAGAAATTTAAATATCTGAGAAGGAAACAGAAAGTGTGACATTGAGATTTAGAGGCATATTGGTATGACCAAGAATGCATTTCAGAAGCTGAACAGAGTATTGAGAGGCAAAAAATTTAACTAAAAAGAAAAAGAGACTGCTGGACTGTTGCATGATGTTGATTCTTCAATATGGCAGCGAATGATGGACAATCCAATCAAAGATGAAGAAAAGACTTGAAGCAACTGAAATGTGGTTCTACAGAAGGATTCTGAGGATACCATAGACAGAACATGTGAGCAATGATAAGATTTTGGAAAGGATGGATATGAAAAGGAAATTGATACTTAACATCAGGAAAAGACAGCTGAACTTTCTGTGAAATGTTGTGAGGAAGGACGACTTGGAGAATCTGATGCTCACAGGATGGATAGAGAAAAAGAGACACGGGAAAGCAACGCATAATATACTTGATGGACTTGAGCAGGTGGATGGCAAAGCAGTGTTCAAGTTTTATAATGGAAGAAGGGTTGTTAAGAGCTACAAGGAACAGGGAGATGTGGAGGGCCATGATCACCTATGTTCTGAAGAGACACAGGACACAGAAGTGGAAGAAGAGCATGAAGGACAGTTTTGTAACAACAGATTTTTTTTTGTCACTTCTAGAACTCTTCAACCACCATTTTTTTTTTTTTTTTTAATCGTATCACTCCGAGCAAGGCAGTAACGCCACTGATGTGCAGGGGGCTACATAATAGTGAAAAGATTAGAAAAGAGAAAGCCGGAAACCACATCCTGAACAGGGAACAAGGGACGAGCCTCTTAACCTGTTCAATAGACGTGAGTGGAGTGTGAACCGGGCGATAGATCTATCTACTCCAATTGACAAAAAAAAAAACAAAGTGAGAAGATTGGAAAAGAGAAAGCCAGAAACCACATCCTAAACAGGGAACAAGGGATGAGCCTCTTAACCTGTTCAATAGACATGGGTGGAGTGTGAACTGGGTTCCTATAAACATTGTAAATTTAATAAGTTCATTGATATATTTTTACTAGTTATTCTCAGAAAGTAACATTCAATGACCAGTAATTTTGTGAGAAGTCATTATCATTGTCAGCATTGTTCAGACTGTTGAGCTCATTATTTTTTCTTTTTGTTAAAAAGAAAAAAAGAAAAAGAAGCACATCTTTCCTTTGGTGTACACATGCTGTTATAGAAAGATGTTGAAGTTGCTAATGGAAAAAAAAAATAATTGGTGATACTCATACTAAAGGGAACAAAATCCTAGGTCAATGCTAGGATTTGCAGCAGCATTCAATTTTCTCGCTATCCAGCAATGCCTCGCTATTAACTCTTCTTTCTCCAGACTTCTCACATCGAGATGAAGGAAAAAAACAAAACGAATAAGACTAAGAGTCCAAACAACTTTTTAAATAAACTTAATCGAACATTCCAAGGTCAAATAAAATCGTATTTCAGTTACATTTCTTTTTTGATATCATTTTAAGACCACTGAAAATAAACATAGTTTATGATAAAAATATAAAGAAAGTTAAACTTACTTGAGTGTCTAATGCTTTCTTGTACAGATTTGTCCTCTTTACTTTATCTTTGAAATAATCTACTCTCTGTTGAGCAAGACTACAATTTGAAAAACAAAAAAACTTCAGTTAAACAATTCAAAGACAATATTTTCATAAGTCAACTGTAAAGAAAAAAATGATAACTAAAAATTAAAATAAGAAAAATAAAAATCCTATCTCAAGTAAATATCATATATAGTGCAAGATTTTATGATGAGTTTTTATTAAAAAGAAAATGGGTAGTCGTACTATACACAGGTCATTTTTTTCTTTTTTTTTTAAGAGATTAAAAAAATCATGCATTTTCAGTGACAGGTTTCATTATAAACAGGTAAATTTTTTTCATGCAAAATAATTCTGGGATTACACTATGCATGACATAGGCTTATACACAAGAATATATGGATTTAAAATTTCAAAATGTAACAAATTATACATTCATTTCAATTAAGCACATTACTTTGCTACTAATGAAAAAAAAAAGTCTTAGTTTGTAATACTGTGACAGATAACTATAAAAAGTATCTTTGTTGATTATTTACAGCTAATTCATTTCAATAATGCACTGACTACTTTTTTTTGCATCATGTGGCAATAATTATAAGTAAAATGATGCACTAAAATAAGTAACCAGGTAATCATCTTCTGAATATTTGTGCAAAATTTCTTTTCAAGTTTAGAGTATGGGTGAATATACTGGCTTATAAAGGAAGTTTGTTTTGTTTTTTTTTAAACCATAAAGCTTCTAGCATATGTTCTTTGGATTTCAACTGCAGGGATTTCTAAAATGTGTATACCATAGGAGATTACTATGTCAAGTAGCACAAAACCACTGACAATCCGATCTTATCTCTACTTTTTCTAGTGAAATTGTTCCTTCTGACTCCCAAATAAAATTATTATATTTCTAAATTATTCTTATATTCTGGGATGAAATACTTTCATTATACAAATTTTCTTTTTAAACTAGTACCAATATGAACCACATATTAGTTCTTAAATTCTTTGCACAGAGGTTTGGCTATTTATAAGAAGCAACATAGCAAGAGAAAATGTGATAATAGAAACATGTTCCAAGATGTTGTGGCAAGTCTAGACAAGGCACCAAACTATCCAGAGTGGCCCAGGAAACAGGAATTCCTTTTCTTCACCAGGACAAAAAAAAGTGAAGTTACAAACAAATATGATTAACATTTATTTTTTTTTTTTTAAAGGTTTGCAGTAAATGCAACCAAAAGACTACAGGCTACAGATTTTTGTTATACCTAACAATGGAAGCCAAGGACAAGAGGGAGTATTAATTTACACCATTTTTTTTATGTTTGTCTGCAATGTCTCTCCCCAATCACAGTGAAGATTTCAAATCAAAATTCAGCTATTTCAGGCTATAGACTTATTGATCCACACTGAAGTTAACATGTTTCTCTTTGTACTTAACAGGGGGTTCAAATGTTTATTTCTCATAAACAGTTGTACATATTTTTTATGTAAGTCAATAAACATATATATTCTGCTAGTAATTTAAATGCTTCTTGCTGCCAAAAGAATTTATTACATGTTAGTGTATCTATATGTATTACTTTTTTTAAATTGTACTATGATTCTCAAGACTTCAGTTGCCTTAGTCAAGAGAAGCCATTATTTTTCACTAAAAAACAAAGATATTATAGCTACTGAGAAAAGTAAATAAAATTTTGTATAGTAATGTTTAGAAGCAGCTTCTTTCTTCTATGTGCCATCTCTTCAGGATGTAAGCGATCATGGCTCTCCACAATGTCCTGTCTTTTGTAGCTTTGAATAAGTTGTCTTTCTTTTTAGCTCTCCAAAACCTTGTTCCACCATCTGTTTACCCAAGCTCACTAAGTAAGTTGCACATTGCTTTCAATCTGTCCTGTTAGTATCAGATTTTCCAAGTCCTCTTATCTCATTTGCCCTAGGAATTTCAACTGTCTGTTCCCGATAAGTATAAGTTTCCTTTTTCTCTAAAACTTTGTCATTGCTTAAATAGCTTAGCTAAAACAAGTGGAAAAAATATCAAGATTAAAAGTACCATAAGTTTTTTTTATTTTAAGTTCACCACAAGATATTAAACCTACTGAGACATAAGGGGTTACTGAGTGTGAAAGAATTAGAAAAACACCACTAAAGAGCAAGTACAGAAGAAGGGTAATCAAGAGGACAGTAGATAGCAGTCGACATTGCATTTAAAGTTTTGAAGATTAAAGTTGGCTGGAAAGCATGGAGCTGGGAGGGAATTCCACAAGAAAGAAGTTCTTAGAAAAGAAACTGTTAGCTAGATGTAACCATAAGTTCTATGCTAATTCAACTGTAAATTAATGAGACCTTGTTGCCACTCTTGTACTGCACTGCACCTAATTTCATAAAGACTAGGGACCGTAGAAAAGAGCACATCCAAACAATTACCATGAAAGTATTTATAGAAAAGACACAGAGGCAACTTTACAAAGGTGGGAAAGTGACTAAAGCCGAGACACAAGATCAGGGCCAATAATACTGCTGATTCTTCTTTCAATTTTATCAAGGATATCTAGATATATAGCAGAAGCACTAGACCATATGTGGCAGCAATATTCTAAGCATAGACAAATGGTAGACTTGTAAGATATATTCTAAAGAGAAAAATGTCTAGCATAATACAGTGAACCAACTTTCTTAGCAGTTGACCTAGCAATGAATTCAATATATCAGTTATTTTACACACAAAAAATAGGAAGTGGCACTATACACAGAAAAATATCTGTTCTGGAATGGTTATAATTCATGACATGAAATTCAAAGGATTGCACTATACATGAAGTCAGCTTATACACAAGTGTATACAGTATTTATTTATATATTGATTGTTTAATTACTTAGTTTTTGGTCATAATAAAATTAGACCAGTACACATTTGTATTAAGAAGTGTTCAATACAATTATATTGTAGAACTTTTGAATATTCTTCATTTGTAATAATAATTATTAAGTTATTGCAAATCACCTGGAAACCTAAGTTGCATAATAACTTGTTTATAAATGAAGAGTATTTATATATATATAATTCTGACCTCATGTCCCACCTTTAACTTAAAATGAGGTAACATTTTTAAATTTGTACAAAAATCATTTTTTATCACCAGTTAACAACTATCGCCTCACTCAGTATAATTCATAGTACTGAAACATTATAGCTTTTGTGTAACAATGTAAAATGTTTTTAGTATAAAAAAATTATTATAATAATACGTATTACAATTTTTTTTTTTGTATTCTGTTACTAATTTAAAAGGTCTTTTGTTGCTTAGGTAGAAGTCATTCAGTCTTAAAGTTAAAACTTTAATACTCATTTAATTTGATGCCTGCTCTTCAAATTTTGGTTATATAGTACTGGACTTGGGTGTTAAAATTAATCATTTATTTACCCATGACAAGAATATTAATGAAGGATGATAATGGCTTGGAAACACATGGGTAATTTTAACAAAACAAGATAAGGAATTTATTCATGAGTTTAGACACTTTAAGTAGTGTCAGATTGTTTCAGGAAATAAATCAGAATTCTTCAAGTCCATAGTTTTGACATATCATGAGGTGGAAATGTTCATAAAACAGATTAAACAATTTGACACAAAATAATATTAAAAAATTTTTATGACAAAGGTATGAGAGTTTGTTGGTCACTGAAAAGATATATGGTTTGTTTATGGTTTGCTTATAGATGAAAAGAGAGAGTTTGAAAAAAAAAGAGAGCTTTTGTGGATTTCGGAGAAAAAATTCTTTGGCTAGAGGTCAATAATATAATTGGCAAGTCATTTTGCACTGGTGAAAATTTCAATGCTGATAATAAAGAACTGAAATTAAGCCTTTCACATGATTTCACATACTCTTCCCATTAATTTAATTTTTCTCCTCATTTTAGATAAAAATAAACTTTGCGTTAGCTGACTACTTTCTTTTCTTCTCAACTGACCAGCTAATTTCTGTGAAGGTAAGGTTTTCATTGGTCCAAAGAAAATTTCACAGACTCATGAATTCCTTTCTTTCTTCTCTATCAGTACTCCATATGTAAAGGGAGTTATTATTTTTCATTCACTACACCACATCTTCCTACAGGCATTTCCTCAGTGCTATATTTCTACAATAAGCCTGCAGGAAATGGAGGCAGGGCATGTCAGTTCATCTTGGAGTAAGATTTGTTACTCCTTCTCCTCTCCCAACAGTGCAATTTTGTCTGGGCTGACAACTCAGACATGATTTTTCTGACCAAAAAGGAAGTTTTACTGTTTTAGTTCATCAACAACAACCTCATTTAGTAGCCCCTTGTGTTGGGTGTAAAAAGCAAAAATAAAAACTATCTAAAATAAAATCTCAAATATCTCTCAATCACAAAACTACAACTGTAAGACCTCCATATGAGGATTATACTCACTACAGTAACCAGTGTAGAGGTGTAGCTTGCCCAATATTGCAATATACTAGGCAAATATCTCAACAAATGGCCAGCATAAAGTTGCTCATATGAACAGTCTCATTCTATTTACAAATCAGACAGTGTCATTCTTTTCAGTGACTAGTTGCCAGTGTTGGATTAGTAAACTTGTTGTACATGTGAAATTAGAGTAAAGAAATAACCTGAAAATTCAAGTCATGATCTTAAACAGCCTTATAAAATCAAGATTTTCATGTGGATGTCATGCATGGCAGCAAAGCCATTGAAAAATATCTAAACTGTCAGCTATGTACAACTGCTTTCTATGATCACTGGTTAAAAATAGCTTTGAACAAATGAAACCTGTGGGTTTTGGTGAAGACCATCCTTATTTGGACATTACGAACTGACATTACAGAATCACAAACAAATAATTGTACCAAATAACAGAAACCACATCACTTGAGAACTACCAACAGCAGTAACAACTAAAAGGGAAAACAATGACATAATTAAGATGTTAACAATTCACACTATCTAAAATAAAAAGTTAGAAAGGAAACCTACATCAACACTGGAAAGAGCAATAACAGCTACTGGACTTGAGAAAATATTTTCCTGAAAAAATGTTTTAAGAGAAAGATTTTATAAATTTCAACTGCAAACAGTACTGGTTGCTTGGTCAATGAATACCAAATGTTTCCTTCTAAGGAAACAGCTATTATCATTATCAAAAGCTGTATATTTTAGGGACACAGACCCTTAAAACTGTAGTAAATTCAATCTTCACTAGGTGCTTCATATATATATATATATATATATATTTAATCATTTCACTCCAAGCAAGGCATTCCACTGCCACTATTGCACAAGGAGTTACATAGGGGAAAGTGTGGTTAGATATAGGAAATGTCAGAAGGAGGGTGATAGACGAGTTGAGCAGATGGGAAGTGTGTTTGAGAGAATGGATGCGAGTTAGTGTGTTAGGAGGTGTCTATTGATCTTACATTTAAACTCCTGGAGATTGTAGCTGTCAGGGAAGAAATCATGTGGAAGAGAATTCCACAGTCGGGAAGTGCGAGAAAAGAAGCTGTTGGAGTAGAAATTGCGGTTACATTTTATCGGTTTCACTGTAAAAGGGTGGGACCTAGTTGCTAATCTAGTATCTTGTGCAAATTTGTACTTGGGGGCACCAGTGATCTAAGTTCATCGGAGCAGAAGCTGTGAAAGTATTTATAGAAGAGGCACAGGGAAGCCACGTCATGCCAGAGAGAGAGACTGCAGCCGGTCTGCCAAGTCGGTATCGATCACATTACATACGCTACCGTAGTATTTTATCAAGAATCCCGAGGAGAATAGCAGGGGCACCCGACCAGATGTGGCAGCAGTATTCAATGCACGGGTGGATGGTAGATTTATATATGTGCAGGATAGATTCAGACGGAAAAAATTTCCGGTCCCTGCACAGAGAACTGACTTTCATAGCAGCGAATTTAGCAATAGATGGCCTTGTACAGGACTAAAAGTATTGTAAGTAAAATATATATATACAAATGAACAATGGCATACATTACAAAACCAGATAATTTTTTTTTTTTACTGAGTGGTATGGATATTTATTTTGGATTTAATCTCAATTAAAATTATTAAATTATTCACTTAACTAATTACACAGAACTGATATGGGGGGTTACTGAAAAGTTTACAACCAAATTAAATAGGCCTTAAAGAAATACAATAAAACCTGATGTTTCGTCAGGTTTTGGGAAGTGAGTTATGCCAAAAACTTTTCAACACCCTCAAGTACAAATATTTACTAAAATCCCAGAATCTCAGTATTGTTTTGTTTGCCTGGTCATAAAACTCAAAAGACTCACTCTTCTGCTAATTTTCTTTGTTCTGTCTTCCCAAGAAGGTTTTCTTGTTCTTGTTGATATTGACGCCTGGCTGCATTCAATTCAATCTGAAAATTCAATCAGACACATGAAGAAAAAAAATACTGAAATCATTCCTGACAAAGGAGATTCTTTGTATCAACCAAGCATGAATTAGGTGGATTCTAGTTAAATTGAATTGGTTACAAGAAAACAAAATGCTGCACGGTAGAACTAATTATAAAAGAACAGAATAAATATCCTTTCCATGCAAATATATTTTTAAAAATTACTTACAGAAAAACAAATTTCTGGTGCCAATATTTTCTAATTAAACAGGAGACATTATATTTGTAAAAATCTTTGTACATAGAAATTAATACTTGGTTCTGATACCTCATCTATTTGCTGTACTCCATTGATGTGGCTTTCACAATTCCAAAAGCTCTATTGAACCAATTTCTACTTGTGAGGACTCTTGAAGGCCATGACATAACAGAATAATATACAGAAAAAAAATAATCAACTTTTGAAAACACACCCTGTGGTGTGTGCGTATATTCACCATTAGTTGGAGGGAGATACAGAGAAATGCTTATTTAAAGTTATTAAATTTTTGCAGGACAAGTTATTCTCCTAAAGTTTTCTCTGTATTGCACAGGGTACAGAACAGACTTCACTTGGATAGATTGAAATTTGTTATCAACATGCAGCTACCGACCCTGTGTATGCATCAAGAATTAAAACTCAAATGGCCCTTTTCGGAGAAGCCATTACCCTAAATGGAGATAATTATATTTTTTTTCCACTCTCCTTATCCTTGAATTAGTTTATGTTTTAACTTCAGTCTCTAATAAAAAAATTTTTCTTAGCTGCTTAATCTTAAATTACCAACAATTTTTGTTCTGAAGAAGGGTTGGTTGAAAGGTTCTATAAATTTTAAACATTGTGATATTTTTGTATCTTGTATTATTAATAAAATATGATCTTTTTTTGAAGTGTGTGTGCATGTACATATATATAGTGTCACTTTGCTTTTTTTTTTTATAGATGATGCCCAACTAACCCTACTATAATGTGCAATTAAAAAAAAAAACAAATACAGATGTGCAAAATTAAAAATATAAAATTGCAACAATTCAACATTCTTAGCATCAAAAATACAATGAAAAAATTTAATTATTGTAGCACCCCTTCAGGTTCATAACATGAAAGAGTCTACGAGTATGTATTTAAAGGGTGGTTTTAATAAGTTGCAACAAGCAGGTTAATATTCAGACTGATTTACTTTTCTAATATTCACCATTTAGACCCTCCTCTTTTTTGCTCATAAGTTTTGTTTTGTTATTTATAAGTTATTGTTCTGTATTTTTTGTATATATACATATCCGTTAGCACCGGATACTGTGCTGAATAAATAAATTTAGCACTCATTCTTTTCTGTGTATCATTCACCTCAACAATACAACAGAGTGGCGATGACAGATTCAAGAAATCACAACTGAAATAATAGATTGGTGACTATGAATTATAACAAATATAAAATGCAACTTTAGCAAAAAAACACTACAGTCAACAATATCAACAAAGAATGAAGAAAATGCAGAAACATTCAGTGGAAGTATAAATTAACAAGTGCTACTCACTGATGTAAATGGATGATTTTAAAAATTGCATGCTGGCATTTTTTTTTAAACAACAAGAAATTGTATGCAAACAGGAATGAGAAATCTTAGAAAGGCATGGAGAATAACACTTAATGACAAGCAAAAGGATCTCAAAGTTACGGGGAAATTTTCTAGGGAATAAAAAAAGGATCCAGGCAGTTCAAATATTTGTTCTCAGGATTTCATAATCAACTCAATTGGTGAATTTTTATACAAACCAGACAAAGTCACATTTGGGGCATATTTTCAGAGATACAAAAAATATTCCAAAAAGACTGCGCAACAAGGTCGGATGAAAAAAAGGTGTGGCTATTTCTGGATAAATTTGGCACTGTGGAACATGAAAAGTATGCTAATTTTATACTCCCAAGACATCCTGAAGAAATTTGATACCAGAAATCCATACAAATACAAACAAAAATATTTGTTGAGCAGAATTTACTTTTCAATACACAATGGCAGTGTTTGAATCTTACAAAAAAAGCAAGTGAGGACTACACAACTTTTGCCAGTATTGTCAACAGAGAATGTGAAAAATTTAAATTGAATGAAATAACACCAGATATATTTGAATGCTTAATTTTCATTCAGGGACAGACTGCACCAAAAGATGCAGAAATAAGATTGAGATTGCTAATGATATTAGAACAAGAGCAAAAGATAACACTTCAAAATCTTGCAGAAGAATGTCAACATATTTATATTTAAGGGCAGATACAGCAAAAATTGAAGAACAAGATGTGTCCCATATTCATGTAGTCAAGAATAAGCCACAAGCTAGGAAAAAAAAAAACTTCATTTAAAATTAATCCTTGTTTTGGTTGTGGTGAATTACATTTATCCCAAAACAAAAACAAAAAGTGTCACAGTTGTGGACATAAATTTTCTCATTGTAGAAAGTGAAGCTAAAAATAAAAATTTTGTCATATGGGTTATGTTTTGAAGGCTGTCAATGCGTTGAGTAAAATAAAGGAAGGTAAAGAAGTTTTGGGGTATTGTCCATTGTACTATTGAAAAAAATGCAGTTGAGACAATGAAAAGAAAATATATAAATGTTTGAATAAATAATAAAGTCAAATTTCAATTAGACACATATTCAGACTTAATAATAAATACTGAAGCCTGGAAAAGAATTAACAAACCAATATTAATCACTTCTTTAAGAAAAAAAAAAAAAGAAAACTCACCAGAGATGTGAGAGGTGGAAAATTAAAATTCTGGTGTGAAATTGCCAAAAATGTTTTTTTCTCTGGGAAAGCAAAAAAATTAAATGCATTCATTATGGATTGATCACAAAACCTATTGGAAACTGACTAAGTGGAATCATTCGACTTGTTCAATGTACCAATAAACACATTTTGCAATAATGTAGATGGATCATTAACCAACACTGAAAAATGGAACTCAAATCAAATTTTCCAAATTTTTGTGGCATTGGAGAATATTGACAAAGAACTTGAACAGTTGGAGAAATTGGGGGTAATCAAAAAAAAATTATGACAGTCCCGACCATATATGCAAAAAAAACAAAAAAAAAACAAAAGTTTGTGCAGATTATTCAGCAGGACTAAACAACTGTTTGAAACTATCCTCTCCCATCGGCAGACAAAATTTTTGCAAAATTAAATAGAGGTTGATTTATCGGAGGTTTATCTGCAAATACCAGTGAATGAAAAATGTGCTGAAATACTAACTAACAACACACACAAGAGGCTCTAAACTGAGACTTACAGAAAAGAAAATGGATGAAAGAAGAAATACCAATGGTAAACAGTACAACCCCAGCAACAAAAAAAAATATAATTTAAAAATTATAAATTGGGAAAGGCAACATGGAAAGAAGGAAGCATTGATAAAAAAATTGTCAAAATGTTGTACTTGATAAAACATCCAAAATGGGGGATTACGAGACATTTAAATCAAATACAAAAAAAAAGATGTATGGCATAGATCAACGAAAAGTGTAACCTATGATGGTGATTTACAATATGTTCGACATACCTACACCTCAAACAGTACAGCAGTATCCCTCAAGTGAAAACAAATACCAACAGGTACTATGGAAATAGACCCTAATAGACAGAAATATGTTATCTAGAGGACATAACATTTCAAAAGAGAGAGGTAGAGTAGCTAGCACCCCTTCAATACTCTAACCATAACCTGAAAGAGTCCACGAGTATGCATTTAAAGGGTGATTTTTAATAAGTTGCGTCAAGCAGGTTAATATTCGAACTGATTTACTTCATCAGTTATACATCATTTAGACCCTCCTCTCTTTTGCTCATAAGTTTTATTTTGTTAATTGTTTGGAACTTATTGTTGTGTATTTTTTGTATATATCTGTTAGCACCAAATACTGTGCTGAATAAATATATGAAGCACTCATTCTTCTCTATGTATTATTCACCTCAATATAACAGTAATAACAATATTACCAACTATCAACACGTGTAAAACATCATATTATATTGCCAAACTTTATTGAATCCATTCTTAAAAATCTAATGCATGCTTATCTAAAACAAAAATATTCCTAAAACAACAAGTAAAAAAAACAAACATGTCTACTAGACCTACACACACACACACGAATATACTGAAAGAATCTGTTGATTTCTTGAAACTTTGAATAGACACCTCATCTCTCCTTGAATTTGGAACACCAAAAATTAATGTTTGAACACACATGAAACATGATTAACCAATGAAAACCAAACAACATAAAAGTAAAAATACCATAATTTCTTTCCTCTTCTTCTCCATATCTCATCCTCTGATGAAGCTTTAATAAAAGTGAAACATGTTAGATTGATAAATGTTTCCTATTTGCTCTTTATATTATTTTTTGTTTTGTTTTTTGTTTTCAAACAATTTGGACACACAAATGAACAGTCAAAAAAGAAAGAAATTGTGACTTTTCAATGATCATATGCAATCTTTTGTTAAATGACTTCATACCTCAAATCAACCCAACTACTCAACTGCCAACTACTTATACACCTTGTCCTTCAACTGAAGTGTCAGCTTACAGTTATAGCCAGTTGAAGCACTGGCTCTCTAAGAATTACTTAAGTTAAGCAATGTCAACCCTGATCAGTAGCTAGATGGGTGATCACTTGGGAATACTAGGCACTGTAAGTGCGAGTGATGTAATGGTTAGAGGCTCAGAAGTGGAAACTAGAGAGACAAGTTTTGATTCTAGTCGGATTTGTTATATTTTCTTAAGCACAAATACACTTGAGAAAGTATGACACCACCTTTTCTCCCTCCAGCTATGGAGTCAAATATTTGGATTTATGTAACACCCCAGTGGACAGTCCGAACAGTTACTCCGGCGGCCATTCTCCACACTGTGATGTTGCCAGGAGTATAAGGAACGAACTTCCACAACTTGGATGAGTTGAAACGATGCTTTATTTCGTTTAGAGTTAGTCTTTCGGTTGGGGCAGGTGAATGTGACACACAGCTCTAACTCTAATTAATGGAGATCAAATGCTGAACCGACCAACTCAAGCCGAACGGAGTTTCTACTTCAAGCATGTGCCGGCTGAACTAACTCAACTGAACTCACCCAACTAACTGACCAGCTCAGAAAATTGACTTGTATTTATTGAAATAACCGGAAGTCCACTAGAGACCCCCTCCCCCCCGTACTAAAACAAAACTAAAAGATAAGCATTGGCGACTGTAAGGTACTTAAATTTTGCTTCTTTGATGTGTAAACAGGATGTCTGCACTAAGCCTCCAAGTATTTTCCAGGATATTTTTTAACTTTTTATCTTACTAAAGCTTCCACTGGATGTTTTTATAGCCTTGACACTTTACCCATAACCAAGCATTTTTTTATTGCCTGAAGAATGGGAAAATTCTTTTCTTAATGTGTGGTCAAGATACAGTAAAGACAGTTTTTGACCTGGTCACTCAAAAAATCTATTTCCTAAACTTTATCTTTTATCACATCAAATCACTTAGTCAAATATTTACCAGAAGACTGGTAGGATTTAACAGTAATCTGATACCCTTTTCTCTTCCACAAAAAAGTGTTTATTTATTTTTTTCTCTTTTTCACTTTTGTTAAACGAAACACATGTTTTTAACCTATTTTTCTATTCTTAACCATTTTCTATTTTAATCTATTATAATAAAATACATATTTTACAAATCCACATTAATATACGCCTAGTTATCGTGTCACATTTATATTAGTGAATCATTATTATCTCAAATCTTTACAATCCAAATATATTTTCTGGCTTTGAATATACCATATATTATCAATATGGTTGATAAGCCATAAAAAAATAAAAAATAAAAAATAATCACAAAACTGAAGTGTCACAGTAGTAATGAAAGTCAACTTTATATAAAATTATATCATGACACTGAAAGGGAATTTAAGGAAACATATGATTGTGAAATCTAAGTTTACCTGTTTCTCCAGTTCTCTTCCATATGAACCCATCCTTACATAAAGTGGAGGTGTAAGTGGACGGCGTTGGAAGAGATAACATTGCTGAAATAAATTAAGAAAAATAATTTTAAATTGGGGAAAAGGAGTTTATTGCTCAAAAACAAACACATTCTAAAAAATCCTTTCTAAGAATTTATATATTTTTTATTTATGTTGAGATTGCTAAGTTACAGAAGCATTTTACATTAATAAGACAAGATAATCTTTGTTCCACATTGTATTTTAATTTCTCAAGAAATGGACATTGATTTTATGTATGGCACCAAATTCATTCAGAAATATCTAAACTGTAAACTTTCTTGGGTTAACAGTTAAAGGTCACTTCAAGCAAATGAAGCCTGTAGGTCTTAGCAAGGAACACACTTCTTCAAATCTTGTTGACTTGTGCTACATAATCACAAACAAAGAATTCTATCAGATAACAGAAACCACATCACTTGAGGATTTTTAAAAGCAAAAAAATAAAATAGGTGGCACATATAACTCAAAGAGAAAAAATGATGTAAGATGTTGATATTCCACACTACTTCAAACAAAAGGTCAGAAAGGAAGCCCCTATCAGTGCTGGAAAGAGCAATAACTATTACTAGATTTGAGAAACCTATTTTTTTTTAATCATTTTGACAGAAATATTTTATAAATTTCAACAAAAAGAAGCACTTGTTGCCTGGTCAATAAATGCCATTGGTTCATGAATTTAGTGCCGAAGTAATTGAGAGATCAATCTTTGAGCTGGGTAGTGTGTACTTGGACTTAGTGGAAACTTGCCTAGAACTGAGTACTATGAAAAGAAATAATGATAACAAGTCAAAATATCATTTGACGTGGGCAATGGAATAAGGATAGTCTACCACAGTAGATTAAATAATGGTTTCAGTTTGGAATTTTAAATTATATATACACCTGATGAAGATAGAGGGACAACTGTCAAAACATTGTGATAAAAAACAAAGATGAAGACAATATTCCGAATGTAAATAGTGTCAATAATTCAAACAAAGTTTAAGGAAAATGTCATTAATACTGAATAGAGCAAAAACAGCTACTGAACTGACAAATGAATGTCAAATGTTTCCTTATAAAGGAAACAGCTAATACTATCATTTCCATACTGTGTAGTACAAAAAATGTCCCCTAGTATCCAAGTGGTGATATGTAATTAGAATATAGATGCCAAATTGCAAAAATTAATATTTTTATTTTACAAAAATTCTTTAAAAAAAAAAATTACAGTAAAACAGATTTCAAAATATAAACTAACCTCAAAGTTGTTATTTCTTTCTTTTTTTAGGGCATTTTTCATTTGTGCCATTTCTTGGTTCATCTTTTGCATATCTTTCAGTTCTTGCTTCAACATTTCTTTCTTCTCCTAAAAAATAAATTTCCCTTTTGTGAAAGAGACTGATTTAAAAGTAAAAAAAATAACTCAAAGATTTATACAAATTTTCCCTATTTCTAGAACAATTTGGTTCTTGGTGTATATATGTATGTATATAGAACAGGAAGAATAAAAATAAAGACGTATTACCCACCATAAAGTGTTGAATAATAAAAAAATTAAATAAAAAGCTAACCATTTAAGTTATTGTTCCTCACTCTTCAGAGCTCAACTGAGGATAAAATATATATTTTCACAATGTGTAAAATAATGGGAGTAAGAATAAAAGAAATATCATCATATAAGTAACATGAATTACAAATTACCCAGCAAGTATTTCTTCTGCTTACAGAAGCTTTCTTAAATTTAATATACAAGGTCTCAACCAGTTTCAAATGGTTATTAGAATGTGCTCTGTTGACAAGTGGAAAAAAATCTGGTAAAAAACACAGTACAAATAAGATTATTTATGAGGTGTAATTACTAAAGCAGATTTATTAATAAGTGTATGGAACTAAAAGTAATATGGGATAAACACTAGTGAAAATTTAAGAAATGCTTTATCAATGAAAAGCCATTTATTGCATAAAAACCCACTAGCATAGTGTTGGTTTCATCTTTTAATATCTCCCCATGAGGCAACTCATCTAGTTGAAAAGTAATCAGTATCACCCATTCAGTTTAACATTAATTTGGTAATACATGCAACAATGTTAGAATAATTAATATCTTACAATTAGGGTAAGAATATTTTAATATTTTTAAATCAACTATGTTTTTGCAGGTTTCCATACTTATAAAAGCATATACAAAATATATAACTTTTTGTTTTTGTAAATAAAATAATGAAAAATACAAGTATTAGAACCTTGAATAAGTTCTCGCTGTTTTCCAACAGACTGTATTGCCAAAACTGCATGTGTGCAGTTTCAGATGGTAACACATCTATAAGGAAGTACTATAAGCAAGCTTGAAATTCAGTGTATGTCATTTCACTGAAGTGTAAACAACTTTGTTTTTAATAGTGTTAAACATGTTAGACTTTGTATCAAAGAAAGTATTTGCAGAGAATTTTATTGCACTACTTTATTCAAAAGAAATCTGCAGCTGAAGCACCCAGAAATCTTGTTGAAACTTATGGTGACTATGCTCTGTTGGAAACAACACTCAGAGTTTAGTGTAGATGCTAAAAAAATAATGATTTTGATGTTGAAGATAAAGAACACACCAAAAAAATTTGAAGACAAAGAATTGGAGGCATTACTTCATAAAGACTCATGCCTGACACAAGCTGAACTTGCAGAATCATTAGAAGTTGATCACACAACAGTTCCAAGATGTTTGAAAGCATTAAGAATTATTCAAAAGCAAGAACATTGGGTGCCGTATGAGTTGAAGTCGAGAGATGTCAAATGGCATCTCGTCACGTGTGAACTGCTGCTTCAACAGAAGAAAAGGAAAGGTTTTTTGCATCATATCATGACCAGCGATGAAAAATGGATACACTACAATAACCTTAAGTGTAGAAGTTTAAAGCTTCTGCTCTGCATTTAGTTGGATCAGCAAGGTGCAGTTTATTATGAGCTGCTCAAACTGACCAAAACCATCACAAGAGATCACTATCAACTATAATTGATGCATCTGAGCCGTGCATTGAAGAAAAAACAACTGCTATGCAAGCAGAGACACAACAAAGTGATTTTGCAACAGGACAACACTAGGTCACATGTTACAAAATGGGTGAAAACCTACTTGGAAACACTTAAATTGGAAGTCCTACACCACCTGCCATATTCACTAGACATTGCTCTTATCCAATCACTTAGTTTGATCAATGGCACATGGCTTGACTGAGCAGTACTTTCATTCTTATGAAGATGCAAAAAAATGGATTGACTATGGTTAGCTTCAAAAGATGTGTCATTTTTCTGATGTGGAATTCAAATGCTGCCAGAAATATAGGAAAACTAGTGGTTAGTGACAAACAATACTTTCAGTGTCATGTTTCTTACTAATTCTTGTAAATAAAATATTACTTTTCATGAAAAATCAGTGAGAACTTATTCAAGGTTCTAATATATACACACACCAGTTTACGTCTTCATGCAGATTTATAAACAATATAATCAATCCAATGTTTGACTGAGATAATTTATTTGAATTAAATTAAGTCCAAGAACCAACCTTCTCTTTAAGAACTTCTTCTGCATTTTTCATAATTTGGTAATTCTGCAGCAGATGGTCTTCTTCAACACATATCTTGGCCTTTTCCTCTTTGAAAGGAATATAAACATTTCGTTGAGCACGTTGGTGGCAGAGATAGCAGATTTCCTGGCCTGCATTATGATGGTCACAACATGCAGAAATCACAGAGTCTCTCGTAGACTGCAAAGTAAACGACCTGAAATCCAAAAAAGAAAGTGAATCATATTAAATTAAAAGAAAATACTGTAACTACCTATATACTTATGATGTGTACAATGCTTTTTAAACACTTATATGTTAGTCACTCATTCATTTATAATTTTTATTTACATGGAAAAAAATAGAACATTCAATAGCAAAAAATAAGACTCAATACCCCATTAGATACAATAAGGTCCTGTACTACAATATGGATTCATTTTTATGGCTTATCAACCTTTTACAGCTTATTTAAAGCCAGAAAATATTTTTGGTTTGAGATAATGATTTAGTAATACAAGTCTCACTAATTAACCTACAGCTGGAGGAAGAGGTGGATCCATACCTTTTCCAAGGATATTTGCGAATAAGTGAATATAATGAACCCAACTGGAACTGAAACTTGGCTCTTCGATTAACATTTCTAAGCACATTATCCATTACACATTAAACAATTATTCAATATCACATTAAAATCAATAACACCCTGTATCACATTAGATACAGTTAGTCCCAATACTATATTCGTCCGTAAAGGATGCAAAGGATTGCATGAATGTGTGAAGAAAAGGCTTAACAAAATGAAGAAAAGAGAAAGCAAATTCATTTTTTAAAGAGTAGTTTTTATGGTTATGGTTATTTTTACTTTATATAATAGAAAAGAGAAATAAATGTTAGGTTTACGTCTGAGTGTGCATGTAGATGTAACAATATGTTTGGCTTGCTCTATTTGCAGGCAAATACTCCAGGAAATGGCATAACATCATGAATCCTAGAGTTGCCAATTATTCATTTAGACTCAAATCATGAATAAATAATGGCCATAACTTTCAAAAATGTCTAACTTATCAATTAATGATATTCATTAATCTCCAATAAAACATCAATTAATGGCACCTACCATTTAAGAGTTTAGTTCAGTAAAGCCAAATACCAGATTAAAATATTTGCTATCATAAAAAAAAAAGATATTAAAATTATTAAGTAGAGAAGAATGTAGAGGAAAAAAGGAATATTTTACACAAGATTATCTTTTTATAATTTTTGTTAATTTACACTTCAAAAAGCATTATAAAATAATGGCAAATTTTATTTGTGAACTTGTCTGTATTTAAAGAACCAATTTTCAGCTTTTTTTCTCTATTAATTTTGTTTACCTAATAATAGATTGTTGAAGATACACTAATAGATTTCAGTTAGATTAAAATTTGTCACTATATATATATAAGATGAAAATTGTGCTTCAAACACAATCAAAATGCTTATTCACCTTTTCCTCTGACTGACGGGTCCTGCAGAAACAGACTTTGGTATTGATACAGGAAACCTGTGAGAACCCAAAATTGGCTCTTCTGTTACACTAGATACTCGTAATTGACTTCGAGGTGCTTCAGGAGGGCTAACATTGGTCGATCTGCAGCTTTCGACCACATTTTTTGAGACATCTGAAAATTCCACAAAAACGATATTCTTATAAACTGACAACAAAAAGCTTGGATATAAAAAAAAGATATATATTTAAATAAGTACATTCACTAAACATAAAGGATGATATATAAGATGCATACAAACATTCTATATGTATAAATGTTTTCTCTCTCTACAATGATATAAAATGGCTGGTCACTAGTATTCAAGGATACCACTACCAGGGCCACTAGCTAATCCCCATTGCAGACACCTGCTCAGGCACACTTATGTTTGTTCAACACCCACAAAGCCAACCTGTTGTTTATACTGCAACTATGCTGAGTGGACCTTAGTTACAGTTTTTGGGAGAGAGCTCATTATCTAGCATGAACAACAGTCTAAACAAGGCCAGGACACTCAAACCCTTGGTCATGAGCTAGCACAACCAGCAACAACTCCTCAAAAGGTAGCCGTCTACCCAATTTCACTCACAAGGCTTGGGTCAACCCGTGGTATGGTTTTCAGGCACTTTCAAATGGTGCTGCATACTGAGATTGCCTCCTCCAGACCGATAATATCAAGAAGTCAGCTTCCTGAGAAATCGTCCATGGTGACATTCGAACCTGGACATCATGGTCAGAAAGCAAATGTTCTAACCACTCGGCCATATATATTTTGATAATAAAACTAGTAATTGGTAAAGTCATTGTTCTTAAAATATTTTAGTGCCATATTCATTTGCAAAAAAATTCTTACAATTCAAAATATATTTAGGCTTTAAATAACCCTAAAATGGCTAAGACATAAAAACAAATGAATTCTAATCCAGATTGACATTTTTAAAATTAAATTTAAAAAGGTTTCAAATCAGTCTTTACAAGCTATAAGGACTATCAGTTTAACAGCAGTTTGTGAAGTTGACTATAATACCAAAACGTTTGTAATAATCATGATTTTAAACATTTTTAATGGTGCTTCTTTTAACATTGTTTATATTAGATTTTGTAATAGCTGTTTCTTATATTGAGCACTGTTAAAAAACATTTATATATATATATATATATACACACACATACATACACACACTTCAGAAATCTTATGTTTACATATTAATTCATTTCCATGAGTGCTCACAAATTATACACACACTTTCATATCTACATACACACATTTTACATATTTCAAACACTAGCATTTTATATTCTCACCTGGGATATGAAATTGAAAATGTGATTTTTTTGGTGAAATGCCATTTGTTGTCTTCATAATATTTTCAATTGCCGCATCTGTTGTTGCATCAACAATGGGGCTCCACTGTTCTTCAGCGACACCACCAATATCACCCTCAATATTTTCCTTATCACTGCCAGTATCTTTGTCAATACCGACATCTTCCTGGAGAGTAAGTGGAGGCACAGTTGGAACTTGTTCTTTCACAGCATCTTCACACTGAATAAACTGGTCATCAGAAACATTAACTTTTTCTTCAGCTACAGGACTCAGGTGACCAGCATTTTCTTCCTGGCCAAAGGGGCTACAAAAACAAAATAAATTACCTTTATATTTTGACAGTTTAAGTGCGTTGTGGTGCAGTGGATATCAGCACGGAACGAGAAACCAGGGAGCCGAGTTCGAATTCCAGTTGAATCCATTGTATTCACTTACGCACAAATACCCTTGGGAAAGGTATTAATCCGTCTCTTCCTTCCAGTTATGGGTTAAATAGCAGGACAGATTGGGTTCTATAGCCTTGGTCGGCAACCAGCCTACCACAGAAAGCAATGCGGGATAATCTTCTACCACAGAAAGCTACTGCGGGATAATCTTCTGCCCAGTCAGTCATGTCTCTTTCGAGACATGATCGCCCAAGCATGTATCACATATGGTACATAACTGACTGATATTTTGACAGTTTAAGTGAGCTTTAAAAATAATATCAATCAATCTTTATTAACTTTTGGATGCGAAATATGAAAGTTTACCTTGGGTTAAGTAGCTTAGCATTTATGGTGTTAATTAAAAAATACTGAAATTAAGGTAGCTAGATCATAATTATAAAAAAAAACTGTCATGAGAAATAAATTATATATTAGGTGAGGAAAAAATATTTTTGCATTAGTGAAATCAGATGTTTGTTTTTGCATTGTTCCCTTCCATTTATACATAAATCTAAACACAACTTTAAAGTTCTGTATCTTCTTTCAGATGGCCTTTGAATTTTTAATGACCTGTTTCTATCAGTCAAGCCATTACAATTATACTTGTTTATAGAAAACTGCTGAAATATCTTTAATGCATCCATACTTTGTATTAAATATTCAGGACATTTCCTCCCATTCCTAGTAAAAAGAGTTTGATTATGGAAAATTATAGAAAAATTTGAAATTGTCTATTTGAAATCCAAGGACATTTTTATTTTATAGGCAGCACTGAAGCAAAGATGAATAAATGTGATTTTCATGTCATCATGCTACAGAAATTCAAAACTTAGTTATTACACTGATGAAATAGCCTGCAGCATCAACAGCACTTGGAGGACAGTGTCAACTTCAAAACAATGAAAACACGTGTTCCTAAAATTCACTTCTGGTGATCTTGCCTCTATCTCAAACTTTACTTCAGATCTTAACCGACACTGAGGAAGCCAACTTACTTATATTAGGCTCTTAAACAAAAAAGCATGAATTTTTTTCAATTTCTTTCTTAAGATAGAACCTTAGTTATCTAAATCTATTTAGAGATATCATACTAATCTAAAGGATGCATTAAAGATATTTCAGCAGTTTTCTATAAACAAGTATATTATGCCATTTCTTTCTGCAGTAGACTGGTTGCCAACCAAGACTATAGAACCCAATCTGTCCTGCTATTCAACCCATAGCTAGATGGAGAAGAGATAGATTAATACCTTTCTCAAAGGTATTTACACACAAGTGAATGCAACAAATTCAAGCTTGGCTCTTCGACTTCCTACTTGGAGCTGATACCCATTGCACCACAATGCACTTTAAAACTAATGGATTTAAAAAACATTTGATATTGCCTCACACAATTATTCTGTGAAATTTACTTATAGACTACATAACAAAGCCTTTTCACAGTACTCCAAAGATTTTCAAAAAGGCTTAAATCCGGTGAACACACAGGCCATGACATAAGTCAATCATTTTTAAAAGTAATTTAGCTAATTATCTGATTCAGTTAGAAACATGAACTGGAACTTTGATGAATATAAATATCACCTTCCATTTTGATAGTGACTTTAGTTGTGTCTGAAGGGTTTTGTTTATTTTTAAGGATAATGGCAGAAAAGATACCCTCAGCAATTTTCCAGGGGTCAACCAACTCAATGCTAATGGTTCCTACCCTAAGCATAACTCATATGCCTCCTTAGTGATGCTTCATCTGGACAAATTTAAGATCTTCCTTTCTACAATATCCTTTTCTTCAGCCATCAGGAACATGTATCATCATCTGTAAAAGACCAACTGAAAGGCTATTTTCAGATACTTGTCCTCCCAGGTAATAATTAAAAAAATTTTTTTTACATTTAGATTCCCTCTGTACAAGGCCCAGGGGCCACTCAAGTTAGAAAGTTATGTTAAGAGACAGTTTATATGGATAGGAGGGCAAGATAATGGTTAACTCTAGACTTGAACAGATTAAGATTGTAGTGATCAAGAAAACAGTCTCTTGGGAGTCTGTTGTACAGAGAAGTGGTTTGCAAGAACAAGCTGTTCAAGTGAAACTTACTCCTCACCAATGAAATACAGGGCAGGGATATGGGTGGTTTGCTACAATGTAAGTGGTATGGTGGCTCATAGCCATGAAGATTAGACCTGGTAGAACCAAGAAATGTAGTTTATCCAAGCATTTTCCATGGAAATAGAGATAGAACAGCGAGAGGCATGCCATATCCAATCTATGAGAGAGAAGTTGGATAATAATTTGTTACAAACAAGGACTCAGAGATTCTTTTGAACTGTATCAAAACTGGAAAGTGAGAACTGGGTAGCTCCCATTCAAATATGACAACAGTACTCTATTTTCAGCCTGAGCTGACTCTTATAAAAGATACATGATACTATGAGGAGTCAGATATTTACTGGAGTGGAACAGGGAGCCAACCATTTTACCTGTACCTTTAGCAATGGATCATATATATGAGTGTGAGTTTTGTTTAATGGTATATCAACCTCTATGGGTTATTTAATGCCAAAAAGATCGTGTTTTAAGGTATTTTTTAAAATTCAGTTTAGTGAGAAGTTTGATTTAGTCAGATTTTAATTAAATCTTTTTTTTTATTTTAGAAAACTGAAGATATCTTCTAGTTTTGTATTCAAAAATGTATTGCTCATAATAATTTTTTTTCTTTTTTCCTTCAAAAATTCGTTATGACAACAATTTTTTCTTTTTTTTCCTTTTAAAAATATATTGTTGGTAATATTTTTCCTTCAAAACTGTATTTTTTCTATTAAAGTCTATTTTTATGTATATATTTCTATAAAAGTCTATTTTGTGGAAATGGATTTGAGTTTGAGTTTGTTTAATGGCATATCAACCTATGCAGGTTATTTAATGCCAGAAAGGTGGGGTTTTAAAGTTGTTTTTTTTTAATGTTCGGTTATAGTGAGAAGGTTGATTTTTTGTTTTATTCTTTTTATTTTTAGAAAACTGAAAATGTCTTCTAGTTTTGTATTCAAAAACGTTTTGCTCAGAATTTGTTTTTTCCTTCAGAAATGTGTTATGGTAATAATTTTTCCTTCAAAAATGTATTGTTGGTAATATTTTTCCTTCAAAAATGTATATTTTTCTGTAAAAGTCTATTTTTATGCATATATTTCTATACTTTTTTATGCATATATTTTTATACTTTCATAGTGTTTTGACCCCAGTTTGGGGGTTAATTATTTTCCTAGAGCTGGGACCCTAACAGGTGCTACCACTCCAGATCAGGGTGGACCTGAGAACAACTGCAATTAAGAGGTGGTTCCATGCTCCTCACAACTTCCTAATCAGAGGCCTTGCTGCCAAATGCAGTTTACCTTCATGCTTAGGACCCATATGTATGAGTTCCACTCAAGGTCAGTTGTGAGTCTTTCAAGACACTGTACCTTCTTGATGGGACATTTGATCATCGTGACTGGTGGTAGTTTTAGCAAAACACTTTCACAAATAATGTGTTTCATGCATTTTCTTTACCATTGTAGCATTGAGAGTATTTACATACATTTGGAATACCAATGGTGACAAACAACTCTTGTTACATTTTTTACTGTGTGCTTACACACAACTATCTTGAAATGGGTTTCTATTCATCAAGTAAAAGACAAGCATCTCCACATCTTTAAATAGTTTTACAACCAAGTTTAAGATAAATTTCTTCATTTTACAGTTGTCTCTAGCAAGAGGTTTAGCAATCTGCAGCATTCATTTTCTTTCATTAAGCATTTGAACATGCTTTTCCTACTATTTCATCATTACTCAAAAATTATTTACAACTCATGTTGCATAAAATATTAAAAAGTGAGAAATATCACCAAGATGGCCGCCAGATATTTATTAATTCATGCAAATATACTTAAAAATTACACAATGTTGTGCATGCCAGCAATGTGACATTTTTATTTAAAATTTGTGAAAATTAATACAGAAATGAATGGATATTTTAAGAAAAATATTTTTGTTTAATACTGGAACATTCTTTACCAACTCAGATAAGAGAATGTTATTTTAATGAGATCTCAAAGCAACAGATTAGGTTTAAGCAAAACAAGTACAATAAACATCTACACAAAATAACACATTCACTTAAAAAAAAAAATGATTACAGAGAAACAAAACTAAGAAAAGTATAAAAAAATAAAAAGGTATAGACAATAATCTAACCAAATCATTGGATATGAGCATCCTATCTCAAAATCTCATAATTATAAAGATGGCTATTCAACAAAATTTCTGTTATTTCAACATTTATAATATAACACAATGAGATATCATGTTGTTATGGCAACAAAAGGTATTAATTGATACTAATAAATGAACATGTTTCATGTTATCATAATTGTAAGTAGTAAAAGCAGGTTACTAGGACATTTCTTTTTTATTTCATGTTAGCCTTCTTTGCATATTTTTAATGATTTAAAAAGATTTTTTGTACATGTGGCTATAGAATGGAAGATTACATTCCTAGATATCATTTGCAGAATATAAAAGCAATGTAATTACAAAATTAATGATTTTAGTAATTTTTTGACAAACTAGCAGGAGAATTCCTTTTTAGAAAATAGGATAGTATGACTTTCCTATAAAAAAATAATTAAAATATTGTAAAGGTGATAGAAAATGGTTTACCAAGGAACAACAACCGTGTTGCTTTTCATCATGAGTCTTTCTGATATCACAGAATCTGGAGTATCAAGTCTCTACAGAAAACAAGAAATGTCAACATTACATACCTGAAAATCATAAATTATTTGCAAACAAAATATTTAGCTGTATTGTTATATTATTCATAGAATTATAGTTACTTTATAAACATTTTTTAGTATGTATTTTTTATTATTATTATTTTAACTGCAATAAAACAATTCACAGCTGCATCTAAAACAAAATGTCAAAAATAAAAAGTGAATTCCACTAAAATTATTAAAATCTTGCTATAATTGATACTAAAAAGAAAGATTATTTCCGGTGAAAATAAAAGCCTTTTGAATAAAATTTAGTCTTAAACTATTTAAGATCATATTCATGATAAAAACAAATGCTTAGTTGCAGACCTTTTTTAAATAAAAAACGATTTAAATATTAAAAATAAAAGAACAAGGCAATCATATATTTTGATATTATTTTATATTCAAATCCACCATTAATATACAAATTTAACCTGTTAACTACTAAACCAACTGATACACTGTTCATGACTTTATTGAATATTAATGTCAATATACCATTTTTTCAACTGTTGTACTCTCTGGGCTTCTTCAGGTGTGTCTGTTAATTCAAGTGACATCTTGTCTTGTTCTTTTTAGTACTGTTCAATTTATGCTGGCCCTGTTTACACAGAGTCCAAGTCAGTACTACCTGAACCAGGGATTGAACTCAATGCAACCAAATTTATGAGCCAACATTTTAATCTACTGGTTACATAGATCAACAGATACCTGAAAAGGGCCAAAGAGCACAATCACTAAAATATGGTGACAATAAAGATGTAGACGGCATCCTGAATGTAAATAGTCAATATTCCTGTTTAAAGTTTACATTTGTTATTCTACTCATGTAATCAGTTCAAAATATTTATCTTTTCAATCAACAGCTTCAGGATCTCATAATTACATATCTATTTTATTAAATTATAATTGCAGTTATTTATTTTCTTTATGAAATTATTTTACAATTACTAAAATCCTTTAGATTCAAGTCAGTAAATAATTTCAAGTACACTTCACCAGCAAAAAGAAATTACTGTAGAATCTCCCCACTTAATTGATAGTTAAAATATTATTTTAAAATTGACACTTAGCTGCAATCTTGCTAATAATTTCAGTGCAACAAACAATGTATTATTGAAATATCAGTTAATAGGAAAATTAATAGAACAAGAGTAGAAAGAAAAATACAGTAAACCCTTGATTTAATGATAGAAAGAAGTGTCCATAAATACTGAAAGACCATTAAATACAAATATATTCCTTTTTAAGCCTTTTGTTTTACCATTTCTCCTTTTCATTTTAAAAACAATTATTAATATAAAATTATTAAATTATAATAAAAAAATATGTAATATTTACTCACCATTTTGACAGCTTATTTCAATGTTTCCCAACTTTTTTGATGACAAAAAGAAATCTCATCTAAATTTTATCACAACAAACTGTTCTCAACAGTAAAATTTATTAAAAATATTGGTCATTATAAGAGAAAAATGAAAGGTAATTTGCAATGTTTGATTAATAGACAAAACTAAAACAGGATATTCATTTCAGCACTGGTAAGATCCATTAACTTTAAAATACATTATACTAAGGTCCATTAATCAAGGGTGAACTGTAATATTAGGGTGCATCAAAGGTACTTTTATTCTTTACAGACCAAAGCTTATTTCATATACACCTTTAAATACTATAACTTTATTGTAGTATTATATAAGAATATATACCATTATCAATACTATTCAGGTTGACTTTTTGTTGCAAATGTTATGTTTGATCCAACATTTTAAACTGGGCCTCAAACCCACTGAGACTAATCCCAAAATTCAGAAAGTAGAGACTAATGACTCTTCTGCCTAAAACTGACCTAAGTAATTGAAAAATAGTGAAATTGTCACTTGAAATCAGGCCCTGAAGAGACTATCATTTGATGATTATGATGCTTTAAAATTCGAGGTCAAAGATAATCTGATCACTGGCAATTGGAAACTTTCAGAAGAAAAAGGATCATTGGAAGATACTATACACAGAGTATTTAAGAAGTAAAAAATAAAAATTACAGGAGCTCTTGAAAAGTTCTCGATTGATTAAAAAATGAAAATACTTTTGATACACCCCAATAATATTAATAGAAAAGGGAAATCATCATAATATTAATGAAGCAATTTTTATAAGTAACTTACATTTTGCATTGACTTAACAAGTGATCCAGATCCATCAATTTTGTCAATAAATGGTTTGTAAAATTTCATTTTACATTTCTTGCCTCTGACAGTTACACGCCCAACTTTTGGAAAAACCAGATCCACATTTTTTCCATTGTTGACTGCTCGGCAA
Organism: Ascarosepion bandense; assembly: GCA_037127315.1. Classification (NCBI taxonomy): domain Eukaryota; kingdom Metazoa; phylum Mollusca; class Cephalopoda; order Sepiida; family Sepiidae; genus Ascarosepion; species Ascarosepion bandense. The sequence goes on from JBBBDQ010029238.1 coordinate 109,756, forward strand.
AATGCTGCCAATAATTCCTTAACGCAATTCTCAACAATATCTCGTGGAGAATTCTGTTCCACAGACATGGCTGCATAGTTCAGGTTTACAATGGGAATGCTACCTAGGAAACACATCCTGAGATTTCAGTAAATTGACACAAGTTACCATATTGAAAAAAAAAAATCTAATGTAATTACAGAAAAACAAATTATTACTAGATTCCATACTGTTGCAACTTGAAGATAATAGTAAACAAATTAACATATCACTTAATAAGTCCCAGGCCTGACATATAGATGGTGCCACTAATAAAAAAAACCATATGATTTTTATGAAGTACTAACCTCCAAATGTAATATAACAATCTGGCCCCACCCGAGGAAGTGATGCAAGCGATGGTGTTTCCCGTCGGTGGAGGGGTCGGCGAGCGGCAGGGCGGGTGTTTGTGAAATACATCCTGTCGAGGCCGGAGCGGATGTCGTTTGACCTTATTTCCGACAGCGGCGGAAATGACTACAGAGGCAAACAGAACAGGTGTCTCTGGGAATTACGTGGGCGTTGCGTGGGCGAGGCAGGACCGGAAGGAAAGTCCCGGTTCTAGAAGACTATATAAAGACCTCGACACACGGATTCGCCAGCAGAGAACGGCCAGTGGAAGCAGAGAAACACCACAGGCAAGACTACACTCCCGTCAGCCCATTCTATGTGCGCTCTCACCCTTCCGTTCTCTATACCACACACGGTTCGTCGTCATTAATAAAAATATAACCTTATATTTTTATATATGCGTGTTTGTTGTTTTGTCGTCGTACGGCGATATATAACACAAATGGCATGTGACAAAAATGTGGGCCCAACTGGATTATTAGTTTACAAATTACAGTTATTTAAGTGAAGCTTGTGGTGCAGTGGATATCGATTTGGAATGAGAGATCGAGGTGCGGAGTTTGAATTCCAGTTGAATTCTTTGCATTCACTTATGCACAAATACCCTTGAGAAAAATATTAATCGGTCTCTTCTCTCCAGTTATGGGTCAAATAATAAGACAGACTGGGTTCTATAGCCTTGGATAGCAACCTACTGTGGGATAATCTTCTGCCCAGTTAGTCATGTATCTTTCGAGACATGGTCGCACAAAGTGTATATCACCTATGGCACTTAACTGACTGACAGAAGTGAAGCTACTGTTGCAAATCTTCAAAACAATTGAAAAATCTGAATTTCATGTGTTGATAAAGCATTGCTTTCTGATGGGAAAAATACTGTTCAAGCAAAGTAATGGCTTGATAAGTTATTCGGACTCTGCTCCATCGGAAACAACAGTTAAGAGGTGGTATACTGACTTTAAACATGGTCGTACAGTCACAAATGATGCTGAATGCTCAGGTCGCCCAAAATCAGCAGTTGTCCCGGAAAACAACAAAAAAAAAAATCCACAAAATGGCCAATCGTAAATTGAAGTGTGTTAGATAGCAGAGGAGTTGAACATATCAGAAGGCAGTATATTCACCATTTTGCATGAACATTTATCAGTGAGAAAGCTATGTTCAAAGTGGGTGCCACGTTTGCTCACAGTCGATCAAAAACAACCATGTGTCGTCTATCCAGAGCATTGTTTGCAACTGTTTCAATGCAACAAAGAGTTTTTGCATAAATATGTGACAATGGATAAAACATGGGTCCACCACTTCACTCCAGAGTCAAATCGGCAGTCAACTGTATGAACAGCAGCAGGTGAAAGCCGTCCAGAGCAACCAAAGACACAAATATCAGCAAGCAAGGTTTTTTGCCTCCATGTTTTGGGATGCACAAGATATTTTTTTCATCAATTACTTTAAGAAAGGAAGAATTATCAATAGTGAATATTATATAGCATCATTGATGCATTTAAAGAAAGAAATTGCCAAAAAACAGCCACAAATGCAGAAGAAAAAAGGGATTTTTAACCAAGACAATGCACCGTGTCACAAGTCGATTGCACTTCGAATTGCTTCCGCATCCACCCTGTTCTCCAGATCTGACCCCCCAGCGTCTACTGGCAGTTCGCAGGCCTCAAAAGAATGTTCCAGTGAAAGAGATTTGGCTCCAATGAAGAAGTGATATCAGAAACTGAGGCATATTTTGAGGCCAAAGACAAATCGTTCTACAAAAACGGCACTGAATTGTTAGAGAAATGTTGAAATACCTAAAAGGAGACTATGTAGATGTATAAAGTTGAATTTTGCCTACAAGTTGTTTTATTAGTTAGGCCCAAAACTTATTGAGTGATGTGTTATAAGCCACTGGCTGACCATAAAGTCAATGCTGGTTTCACCCACAAAGACAAAATCGTCCAGTGTTTTTTTTTTTTTTTTTTTTTTTTTAATCATCTCACCCCAAGCAAGGCATTCCACTGCCACTATTGCGCATGGGGCTACATAGGGGAAGGTAAAGAGAAGGAATGGTTAGACATAGGGAATGTCAGGAGAAAGGTGATAGATGAGTAAGGATAGAGAGGATGAGTGTCGGGCAGATGGGAAGAGTGTTTGATAGAATGGGAGCAGGTTAGTGTGTTAGGAGGTGTCTATTGACCTTACATTTAAACTCCTGGAGATTGTAGCCGTCGGGGAAGCAATCGTTTGGAAGAGAATTCCACAGTCGGGAAGTGCGAGGAAAGAAACTGTTGGAGTAGAAGTTACGGCTGCATTTTATCGATTTCACTGTAAAAGGGTGGGATCTAGTTGCTAATCTAGTATCTCGTGTAAATTCGTATTTAGGGGGCACCAGTGATCTAAGTTCATCGGAGCAGAAGCCGTGAAAGTATTTATAGAAGAGACACAGCGAAGCCACGTCTCGCCGGTGGGAGAGAGACTGCAGGCGGTCTGCCAAGTCGGTATCTATCACATTACAGACCCTCCTCTGAACCTTATCGAGAAGCCCGAGGAGAACAGCAGGGGCACCCGACCAGATATGGCAGCAGTATTCAATGCACGGGCGGATGGTAGATTTGTAAATGTGCAGGATAGATTTAGACGGAAAAAACTTCCGGGCCCTACACAGAGAACCGACTTTCATAGCAGCGGATTTAGCAATGGATTCGATATAGTCATTCCATTTGAGGTCCGCTGAAAGTGTGAGACCAAGGAGGCGCAGTGTTTTACTCTCTGGGAGGCAAGCCTGGTCCATGCTAATGGGAGGTAGGTGAGATTGTCGATGATGGTTAATTGACAGTAGCTTCGTTTTAGAAGCATTAAAATTTACTAGCCATTTCTTACCCAAGTCCAATATGGATTGGAGGTCTTTTTCAATCTCGGCTGCAAGTTTAGCTTTGACGCCTACACCAGATTTTTGTTGGAGGCGAGAGTAAACTGTGGTGTCATCGGCGTACAAACCTATTTGGGTTCTTATGGAATCAGGGAGATCATTAATATATATCAGGAAGAGTGTAGGACCTAAGATGGAGCCTTGGGGGACACCTGCGTTTGTATGGTAGTTCTGAGAGGCATGTCCGTTTAATACCACCTTCATTGTGCGGTTAGAGAGGAATGACTGGATTAGTTCAAACAAATGTCCAGTTATACCATAGCTCCGCAGTTTACATAGAAGGCCAGCATGCCAAACTCTGTCGAACGCCTTAGATATATCCAATGCAACGGTTCGAGCTTCGCCATTCCTGTCGAGTGCCTGGTATATGTACTCGGTGATGGTCGTTAGCATATTAGCAGTAGACCTGGTGAAGCGGAAACCATATTGCTTGTCCGAGAGGAGCCTGTGTGCTGTGAGATGCTGAACCACCTCGGCGTTGATAATGGCTTCGAACACTTTGCCAAAGATCGGAAGAAGGCTGATAGGGCGGTAATTTGCAGGGTCAGAGGGTTCTCCAGTGTTTTTAAATATAGGAACTATAGAGGAAGATTTCCAACAGGCAGGAAAGCAGGAAGCAGATAGGCAGAGGTTGTAGAGCTTAGAAAGGACAGAGGAGATTTCAGGGGCACATTTCTTTAAGACTATGGTTGGGATTCCGTCACCACCGCTCGCTTTGTGAGGGTCAAGTTTTAAGATTATCTTAGAGACAAGCGAAGGTGTAATGTGGACATCATTCAGTTGTGCCTCGGTTCTAGGTGAGAAGTCGGGTGTAAAAACTCCAGACGAGTCCAGACTCGAATTGTTCGAGAATCTGCGGGCAAAACATTCAGCCTTATCTGCTGGGGAGGTGAGGACCTCAAATTTGTTGATTAGCGGGGGTATTGTGGACTTGCTCTTGTTAAGTACTCTTTTACAGAGTCGCCAGTAGTCTTTAGAGCCGAATTTAGAGCATGTTGGAACCTTATTGCAGGCAAGCTTAGCCAGGCCATCAGTAGTGACACCAAAGTACTTCCATCAATGAGGATGCCTTTGGCCAGTAACAAAAGCAACAGAGACTAACTCCCAACTACTACAATAATTCATGAAATTTCTTCTATGAATCTATCTTGCATGATTATATATGCATGTTGATTTTTCCACTTGTTTATCTTGACACTTCATATTATACTCCGAAGGAACTCTCAAACGCCCACAACTGACATACAATACCACTGATCAAATAATAGATCACGAGAAATTAAAAAAAAAAACTTTTCATCTGAATCACATTTTATTTCCATTTATCATTTCCAATTTTTTTGTTAATGGTAAAGCCACCATTGCAAACTATTTTCTCTGGGTAGATGTAGGAGCATTAAAAATTTAAATCCTTTTAAATAGGTAATATTATCTTGATTTTATTTTTAATAGATGCATTATTAACCACTAACTGTTTTTTTAGTAGTATTTCTTTCATCATAATTTTAGTTGTTTTTTTATTACAACTGCACAAATCATGAGTTCACAGTGTGAATTGGATATATCAAGCTCCAGGCAAAACAATAACTCATTTCTTTGGTAACTCTAGGTACAACAACAATGTTGATTCTGCTTTTTCCTTTTAATGTTAAAATTCACTCAATACAAGGCTCAAGAACCATTTAAAGTAGATAGTTACAGTTAAAATGGTAATGATGAATGAAGTGCATGATATGAATTAAAGAGATGGTGGTAGGAAGTAAAGCTTATTATAATAATGAAAACAGATAATGATGAATTCTTGACTTGAAGTGGTTAAGATTGTAGTCTTCAGGGAAGAACCCACACAGGAGTTTGTTTCACAGAATAGAAGTTCTTGGTAAAAAGCTGTCTGAATGGAATTTAGTATACAGAGGAAATAAATGACTTTGTAAAAGTAACATAGCATGTCTTAGATGTAAAGGTCCGAACAGATAAAACTAAAGAATGGAGTTTATTTAACAGTTATCGTGGAAATGCCAATCAGCTTTTAATGTTGCATCTGGTACCAGGGCTCTTTGCAGTTAAAATCTAACTCTTAAATTCCTATTTTTGCTCTGATTGATCAACACCATATTTGTTACTATCTTTATGCACAATAGTAGTATTAGTAATAGCAATATTATTTTGATTTTTCTGGTAGTGTAATCAACAGAGAAGTTGCCAAATATAGGCAGGCTCTCCAAGGTAAAACAGTTAAATTCAGCTCGGAACTTCTCTATTCTCAATCTAAGTTGTTCACTTACTGTTGTAGTTCTGAGTAATTACACTAAAATTGAGATGAAATGTAATTATACTGCAAATACATTTAAAAATTAGGTTTAAAAAATTAAAAATATTTAATTTTTAAAATCTAATATTTAAAAGAAACATCTATAAAATCAGTCTTTTGCCTCTTCTGTTAAAAAAATATTTTAAATACTTACTAAACTTAAGTCTGGCACAAGGCTAAAAATGTGGATCACCCAGTAAGATTTACACATAATGAGAATAGATTCCTTTTGTACAACAGCACACTCCATTTCAATTTGTTTTAAATTTAAATTGGGAAGTTGGTTCAGTTTATCATTCTAAACAATTTTTCTTGCCATAATCTATTTTACACCTTTATAAGTCTACCATTCATCCAGGGATTGAGTATTGCTGTCAGATCTGGTCTAGTGCTTCTGTTTATCTAGAGATACTTGACAAAATCCAATGAAGAATCTGAAATGTTATTGGTCCTGACCTGGAATCTTGGCTTCAGTCACATTCCTATCACTGAAACACAGCTTCCCTGTGCATTTTCTAAGAATATTTTTATGACAACTGATGAGCTTTTCTCTTTAGTACTTCAACTTAACAAATTTAAGCACAGTACTAGATTGGCAGCTAGGTCTCATTATTTTACAGTTGAAATTGCTATATTTAACCATAATTTCTATGCTAATGGTTTCTTCTCTCATACTTCTCACTTGTGGAAATCTTTTCTGACGACTTGCTTTTCAGTCAACTTGGAATTTCAAAAATTAAAATGCTGTGTTAATAATCATTTTTTGTCTCTTTAATTTCTATTCATTCATTGCTCTCTCTTTTTTATTTCAGACTTTCAATTTCTCACATTAACCTCTCATGTCTTAGCTTGATCACCTTGTTTGATGCAAAAAATTTTTTGAAAAATAAATTAACATTATATAATATTTAGAAAAATGTTCTGACATATCAAAAGTAGAATTTAATTGTCACTTCACTCAGTGCTCCATACTTGTAGCCTTGTGTTAAAGTTAAGAAATACTAACTCTTATATATTAATATTTATCAAAATACCTTCGGGAATACTATAAAATATGACAATTCTTGCAATACAATAATTTTCAAACTTATTTCCATGTGAAATCATTTTAACATATAAATAAATAAAAATATCAGAATACATTTATATATCATTAAGATTAAATACGCAATATCATTACATGTATTTTTTATTAATATTCATGCTATACAAGGCTCAAGAGCCACACAAGGTAGAGGTTAAGCAATGTCAGTACCTAGAGGAGTGACCACTGGGATATATCAGGTGCTGTAAGCTTGGATGTGTAGGCGGCATAATGAATAATGGCTCAGAATTGTTAAATGGAGAGCAGAGTTCTAATTCCAGTTAGATTCATTATATTCACTTATGTGCAAATACTCTTGAAACAGGTCTGAATCCACCTCTTGTCCCCAGAGCTATGGATTAATTAGTAAGACTAATATCACTAAATTATTATTATCTCAAAGAAAAACCAGTTCCCACAAACTGAAAATATTTTCTGGCTTTAAATAGACTCCAAATGGTTGATAAATCACAAAAAAAATGAACTAATTAATAAAAAAAAAAAAAATTCCCTTATAGAACTGTTCTAAAATCATGTTAACCAATAAAACTGATTTCATTATAGGAATACTGATATTCTTTGATGAAAAAAGCAAAAGTTGATTGGTTGATTTTTGTTAGTAGAATAGCAACCACTGTGGGTTATTATTTTCATTATAGGAATACTGATATTCTTTGATGAAAAAAGCAAAAGTTGATTGGTTGATTTTTGTTAGTAGAATAGCAACCACTGTGGGTTATTTGCTGTTGAAATTTAAATATCTTGCGCACAATTTTATTTTTGGAGATAATAATGGTTTAAGGATACAAGTTTTACTAATTAACCCATAACTGTGGGGGAGAAGGGGGATTCATACCTTTCCCACGGGTATTCGCATGTAAATGAATATAATGAACTGAACAGGAACAGAAACTCGGCTCTCCAATTAACAATTTCAAACCATTATCCATTACACCACCCACACATCCAAGCTTACAGCACCTGATATTCCCAAACAGTCACTCATCTAGGCTCAATATTGGTTAACTGCCATGATCATATGAGAACTGATGTTTCAACATGTGACCATAAGTCACAAACGCATGTCAACAGAAAAATACATCATTCATAACTATTGTTGCTATTTTTTTTTATTAGTATATATATATATATATATATATATATATATATATATATATACACACACACACAAGCATCTTCTCTAAAGAAAATTTTTAAAGATCAATTCTGAAGTACTCTTTCATGTTCAAATCTATACACAAACACACTTTTGTTTACTGAATTCAACCTTTCATTGTCACATTAACTTACACACTAAATCCTACTCAGTGTCCAATGGTCAAATCCATATATTACACTTTTAAAAGTCCATAACACTTTCTCTCTTTTTTTTTTTTTTATTAGATAAATGATCAGGTAGCAAAAATAAAAAAAATAAAAAAAACTCTTCATAACTTTATATTTATATATATATATATATATATATATATATATATATATATATATATATATATATATATATTATATTATATTAAAATAATTATATATTTGCTCTGTAATATTTTATTACATGGAGCTCTCTTCCTGTATCATTTTTTAATATTAAAATAAAATTTTTAATATCAATTAGGATCAGGTTTTTGGAATTTACCTTCCTGCTTTTTTCCCTTGGATTGAAGTATCTGAATTAAAATAAATATATATATATATATATATATATATACACACACACAAGCCAGTTTCACTGTATCACAGATCAGCAGTGTGGCTAGACATCCATATATATATATATATATATTTATTCGATCCTGGGTTAGGAAACAATCGGAGTCTAACCATACTGATGAGCTGTGATACAGCGAAACAGAGCTGTCTGCGGATGACTATAGTATATATATATATATATATATATATATATATCACTCGTTCAGTAAAATGAATTAGAGCACACTGGCTATTGGGCATGTATAATGATAATATACATGCTAAAAAGTCTGCCTTCTTCTACCGAACGCCCATAGCCCAGAGGTAGAATCACTGACTGACACCAATTCGCTCAGCTTTCAATCCTGGGTTAAAAAGCAATCGGAGTCTAACCATAGTGATAAGCTGTGATACAGCGAAACAGATCTGTCTGCAGATGACTATATATATATATATATATATATATATATATATATGTGTGTGTATATATATTAGTTACGAATTTAGATGAAGATAGTTAGGGTTGCCTCCCTTAGACCATTAAAGGATCTATAAAGGTTTGTAACACAAGAATAAAAGAAAAAACATATGATAGAAATCTTCTACCTCCCCCCCCCAAGTTCAATTTATAACTCATGGAGAAAACATGCATTGGACAGAGCAGCTATATGAACAAGACATGACAATTTCATTTAATTAACCATTTTATTAATAACAGAAGAAATCAATAACAACTATGTAACCCAAAACTGGGTAGATGATTAAAAGAGAATCTATAAGATAACAGTTCATGGAGCCCTTAATATATTTTATACATATAAAAATTCAAAATTTACAGGATCGTAAGATCATTTCAGTAAATTGAATTTGCTTCTTATTTAGGAAGTAATATATACAGACACAAAAAAGGGTGAGAAAAGGAAAAGAGTAAAGAGAAAGGGGACAGAATTCTATACGGTTTAACAAATTTTGTTTTTTTAGAAAATAAAATTCTTTTTAAATTTTTCAAAAATTTTCTTTACAAAATTTGTATTAAAAATTATTTTTCACATTTCAACCGGTAGAAAAAGCAAAAGTTAAGTTCACTTAGACTATCCTAATTGTAACGAAAATTTTTTTAAATTTTTTAAAAAATTAATTTGTGACTGTATGGGTTTCTGTCCCCTTTCTCTTTACACTTTCCTCTCTCTCCTTTTTTTGTGCATGTATATATTCCTTTCTAAATAAGAAGCAAATTCAATTTGCCAAAATGATCATACAACCCTGTAAATTTTGAATTTTTATGTGAAAAAAATATATACTGGCTCTGTAAATAAATAATTTTCATTACATTGAGCCCTCTGGTTGAATCAGTTTTAATATTTCATTTTTAACAATTAATATTAATAGGATCGCCTTTGGGATTTTACCATCAAGCCGCTTCCTTTTGGATTTTTATATATACATGTGTGTGTGTGTGTGTGTGTCTTAACATAAGTTTTTTTTTTTAAATAAAATTTGACAGTAAAAAATGAGTATTATGCTATATCTGGGCTGGAGATGCCCAGTCCTTACTTCCCTCTATGATAAAGTTCAAAAGCATCAACACAGCCTTGTGGGTGATGAAGTGTCCTAATAAGCTACATTCCTTGCTTTCACTATCACTGGTCTTTGCATCTGGGACCTGCCATGCCACACAGGCAAGAATGAATCATCCTCATTCTCTTCATATTCCATTAGTAAGATGGAAGTTCCCCTCCAAAAAGCTTCTTCCCAAAAACTGCAACTTTTGTGAAACAGACTTCCAGTAAGAAAATTTCCCAAATCACTATAATCTTGACTTTTTCAGGTCATTATCTTTTCTTACACTCATACAATACCACACAGTAACCCTCTACTTCAAATGGCTCTTGGGCCTTGTAGTGAGTGGACATTAGTATAAACCAAAACATTAATGCATTCCTCCTATCTAATATCATTGTTTAAGAAGTAACAGTTTAAATACATAGAATCACTTTGCCTACAAATATATTTCTGTCTGAATTTCTGACAAGAGAAAAAAAAATCATTACCATACATTAATCTCTTTCAAGCTACTGTTTTCATCTTAATTCAAAGAAACATCACCTTTAAATCATCCAAATAGAGAAATATTCTTAGATCAAAAGTATTTAAAGGAGGTACAGTAGAGTAATGGATTGAACTCTACTCTCCAATTCCTCAAATTGAAGAATTGGAGAGTAGAGTTCAGATTCCAGTCAAGTTCATTACATTCATTTACATACTAATATCCTTCGGAAAGCTATGAATCCATCTATTCTTCCTCTACTTATGGGTAAATAATAGAACAGACTGAGTGGTAACCAGGCTAGGAAAAGAAAAAATGATGAATTCAAAACCAGCCTAGTGGCGGACTACATCACACAAAGGATAAAGGGTTTTGCATAGGGTTAACACCCCTACCTGTAAAAAAGAAGCATCAACAAATGCATTGGTAAGGATTTGCTGATGACCTATGCTCTACTGGGAGCAATGGGCTAAGAGAGAAAAGTAATTAAATATACATCTTATATATAACTTTCAAAATAAACTAAAACAAACTTAAGATTTGAAAACATTCAATTATTACTAGTTATGAACATGTTAATATCCACAAAAATGTTTGACAATTGACCAACTTGTGACACTAGGACTGAGGGCAAAAGAAATCAATTCATCAATCAACCACAATGTTGAATGTTTCGGACGATAGAGGAGAGAAAAAAAGAAGCTATTTATGGTTTTGGTGAACCATAGGCTGATAGAAGTGGGTGTTACAGTTTGGTGCTGGTGACCATCAAATTGACCTCACCTGGACCAAGAAGCCAGTTAACAGAAAGGAGAACACTACAGGTCCACCCCAGAAGTAAGCAGAAGGGTGGCCCAAGTTAGAACAAAAGGAATGAGGTGTTGAACATGTGGCCATGGGGGCCCACTTTACAGCAAATTTCCCAATGAGAAAGTGCTGGTTTTGTGGAAAGCCAGGCCACCTAAAAAGAAGCTGTCCTCAGCAACAAAGGGAGAAAGAGATAAACAGGACCTGCTCACAGACACACAGAGGGTAAAGGCCAAGAAGGAATCCCCATGAAGATAATGATAGAAACACACTACTACCAGCACCCATGACTGGTTAGACAGAATATGAGTGCTTGAGGAATAGGAGTTGGATAAGTAAGGCAGACATAAAAATCACCCAACCAGACAAGACTCCTTGGAGGGGATGGATGGTTCATTGTCAATGTGCAATGATGCCAGGCTTGTTCTAAAAACCCTATTCAGCCATAGACAATGGGATTGGTTGGAGAGAGTAGCAGTAGTACTGATAAGACAGGACCTTTGGGATGGAAAGTGCCATGCACCTATCAGAACCACTCAATCTGATTAAGAGAGAAGATAGCAAACTAAAAGAGAAGGAAACAGTGGGAGTGTCCTATAGTTTGAGAATTAAAACTAACAATGTGTAGGAAAAGGGAATAATAAAAACAAGAAATTCTTGTTGCCCTTACATAAATGGCTGGCATGATGGGATTGACACTACAAAATACAACAAAAAATAAGTGAGGTGATAATAAAAACGAAGTGGTTAGTCACTTTCATGATTGATTTGAACCTATACAAGTTTGAGTTTTGTTTAACAGCATATCAACCTCTGTAGGTTATTTGATACCAAAAAGCTTGGGTTTTAAGGTATTTTTTTACTGTTCAGTTATAGTGAGAAGGTTGATTTAGTCAGATTTTAATGAAAATCTGAGAATAATTATTTTCCTCCAAAAATGTGTTATGGTAATAATTTTTTCTTCAAGAATGTATTGTTGGTAATATTTTTCCTTTAAAAATGAATATTTTTCTATAAAAGTCTATTTTTATGTATATATTTCTACAAAAGTGTATTTTTATACTTTCATTGTGTTTGACCCCAGTTTGGGGGTTAACTATTTGCCCATCATTTGAGGCTACTAGTGGACACCACAAAGGAATTATGGAAATATAATGCTCTGTGTTGCGTAATCTTATTCAAAGATAATAAACTATTAGTGGTGGTGGTGTCAATTCCATTGTTAGTCAGAGACAGACCTTTTTGAGATATAACAGTTTATAAATTTACCTATTCCATACCCCTAAGCAGAGCAGGGCTTGGAGGCCATAGCGATATACCAGATTGAGACAGAGTATATAGCTATGAATTCACCCAGGAGAAAATTTATGATGCTGATAGCAGAGGAAGCCAGGGAGTGTAGCAATGATGCCCTGGAAACATGTACTTCACAGAGTCTTGTATATATGACAAGTAAGCACAGGTTGTGTATACTCATATTATTCAAAGACAATAGAGAAGAGGTTAAAGGAAATTGCCAAATAGAGATAGTGACAAACAGTGTGTTACCACAGGCTATTAGTATATCGAACAAATTTTGGGTAGTTATTGCTCAGAAACCGTTTGTTCTGTCCAGGGTATGTGAGAAAGAAATCAGCCTTGCCTCTAATAAAGCTATCCCTGGGTTATTAGGCAGTTGGCATGTCCATCTTCTTACCCCTATATTACCAGGCCGAGGAGAAGTATGAAGAGAAGGACTCAATAATAGTTGACAAAATCTTAAGTAATTGCACAGAGTTATGGAAGCCAGTAATGAACAAATTCCCTAGAGTCACCCTAAAACAAATGCCAGAGTTATTAAAACCAATATACAGGGTTAACATGAATCCGTTAAAAAAAACAGATTATTTCAGGAAAAGAAGGTATGGGTTGGAGGAATAGTAAAATAATCATGATAAATTGGTCAGTAGGGATAAGTACTTTGTTACTTTTATTACTTAAATATAGAGAAAGATATACTGATACATGTCTCATGAAAAGAGTTAACCAGTATAAATAAAAATATTCCCAGGAATTGAAATGTCATTACAAGTTGGATGTCTGGCTGGGTACAATATCTAATTTAAGTATTGACAGTTGGGCGATGAATAAGGCCATAAAGACTGAGTGTCTGTTGGGAGGTAAAAAGGTTACTTGAAGACAGAATCCAAAACCATACGAAGGGAAAAGTAAAATTTATTTTGGATAAAACAATTCACATGTGTAGAATGATTCACCTGAGAAAGAAAACCAGAAATATTTTTTATGGAAGCAATACAGAGGAGGAGGAGAGGGAACCTGCCTGCAACCATTATCCAAAAGAGAGGAAGACAACCAAGTTACCAACCCCACCCTTACCTCTGTACCAGTTCATGGCCGATACCAATAAAAGTAAATGCGTGAAGGGACACAGAAAGAGATCCAAGACTCAGACCAAGAGGAAGGATCAAAATTGACCGCATGTGACTACTGCCTAAACATAACTCCAGCACGTCAACCTTGAGCCAGACTTATCAAGAAATTACCAAAAATCAACTGAATAAACACCATTAACCAGCCAACCTTTGCCAGTTTAACCAAGTATCACATTCGATTTGGAGACACATTTGATTAAAAAATCTGCATGTACACTACTAGCAAAAATCATTGTATAATATAATTGAGATAAATCATAATTTGTTTTTTATTATTACACATCATTCTTCTCTGAGTAATTAATTTTTTTTTTTTATTATTGTACACCTTCACTTTGTTTAGATCAAACCAAGGCAGGATATTGACAACAAATCTCGGCCTGTCTGTGATCAATTAATCCCAACATGGGGCAGAATAGAATAAGGGCTAAAGAAATCAATTCATCCATCAGCTACAGTGTTGAACATTTCAGATGACCGAGGAGAGAAAAGGAAGCTATTCATAGTTTTAGTGAACCAGAAGCTGATAGGAGGGAATGTTACAAACTGACATAGAAAGCAAACACCTTAAAAATAGTAGTTTACTAAATTAAATTGTTTACTAAATTAAAATTAAATATCAAAGCCTTGTTGATATTTCCATTAAAATCACAAAATGCAGATATGAAAGAATTATAAAGTATCAGTCGTCAACTTACCTGGTGTGTAATGTTTGGGGTAAGTAAGGTCAAGAATTGAGATTAATTTCTCAGATAATATAAAGACTGGTCGTTGTATTAAGCTTTTTTTTGGTCCAATATCCATTTCCTTCTTTATAAAACTGAAAGTGCCCAAACCACTGATATGAACACCCTGCAAAAAGGATTATGATTAATAATTAAAATATTGATAACAAAAAGATATCATTTATAGGATTATGTAAATATGTATTCTTTTTTAAATTTAAAAAAGACATATTTACTGCTAATGAGACTGATATATAATGAGAAACCTTGTAGTAAAAATATTTTTGTTTGCTTTACATTTTTACAAACATAAAAATGGCATTTTTTTATTATTTAAATTTGATTTATTGTCCCCACCACCAAATTAATATTGCAGCATCATGAAGTCAGTACAAGTACTAATAGTCTACAGCATCTGGGTGAATATTAACCTATCTGATACCTCAACTTCAGATATAAGATATGCAAGATAATTTGAGACATTCTAGTATAAGATAAAAAAAGGAAAAGAAGCCACCAAAATACAATAACTTATACTTAATTAAATATCATATAAACCAAAACAGGTATAATTTTAATATAAATTTTAACAAAAATTTTCTAAATTGTAACAGCTCAAAAACTCAGCCATTAAATCATTTCTAAATGTAAACAAATATTAAAAATTATTTTAGTTAACATCAATGTTTAAATAGCAAATCAAGAAAATGGAATTGGTTTGGTTTTATAAAAAACAATAGTTTGAAAACAATTTGCATTCACATCAAAATATTAAAATAGTTTACATTTTGTTTATCAATTACTTATATTTCATACATAGAATGAAAAATACAGAAAATTTCAAAATATTTATTTTTTTTATTATTATGTAGATGATCAGGTTGCAAAAATATAATTTCTATAAGAAAAATCTTTTCATAACTAAGATTAATTTATATATATCATTTATATTGTATGTTGATATATTCTTCCTGACAAATATCACTATCTAAAAAAAAGATTAATTAAAATTAATAAAACATTAAATACATATAAAAAAGAAATACCTTGTATACAACATATAGAGGTGTAATGTGAGACAGTTATAATAGAAAGATTTATTCTCCAACTTTTATTTCCCCTGTTATAGTTATTGTTATATCCGTGATATAACAACACGATAATGACAAACATGCTTTGTTCTCAGAGACTTTATCACCACGACATACACAAAACCCTGTGTGTGTGTGTGTGTGTCCCATGTGAAAAATAATAGAACAAATATCTACACAGCAAAACAGAGTATAAGGATCTTACATGTAACAAGAGATACTCCTGTATCTGAAAAAGTCATGTTTAAGGCTCCACATTCAAATGAGTCAAATTCATCTAAGTCTAGGCAAGGACATATTCTACAAATAACAAAAAGCAAGTCTTCCAAATCAAAAACTGTGAGCTGGAGTTTCTTCTTATATCTGGAAAATATATATTTCTCAAAGGGAAAGGACACCATGTAAGCTGCTGGAGAGGCAGATTTAGCCTCTGCCTAGGCACCTCATGGCCTGGGCTACAGAAAGCAATCTTACAGGTTAGCTGCTGAAAACAAACTGAATTTGGTTGCCATTTTCATCACTGTATAAGTGACATCAATAAGTGGCTGTCATATGACCTACATGACTTATCTCCACCAAAAGAAGATAAGCTCCTTCTGTATTCAAGGTAAAGTTTGTCTTTCTGTTTGAATTTCAGACATGAAGAACAATGTTTATTATACATTAATTGATACAAGCTACTGTCCTCCTAATTCTTACAGCAATAATGTTTCAGATACTTTACTTTCAAGCCTTTTTAAGGTAACTATCATATTTGATTAGCTTTTGAATTTTAAACAAAGTCCTTTATTCAATCCATGGTAAGTTATTTTCATTCAGTTTTATCAATAATTTCTTCTTGTTAGAAGATAAAAACATTGGCTAAGAGTACCTAGTACTTAGTGGTCATAAGTTCAATCCCTGGTTCAGGCAGTGAAAGTCATATTCTTGTTAAGTAGGGGAGAAAAATGTCTGATCATTAAGAATTATTAAATGATACAAAATATTCCTTAATATGGAAAGTGAAATGAAAGCAATCTATTTTTGTGGACTGAATAAAGTAGTTGAGATCAAAAAAACCAGAAGCCCATCACGAAATATGGTGGATACCAGAAGATCAAAGAGAACAAAGACTAAAATATCTGTACATATTTCTGAAATCAAATATTGTAAGTATTTACACTATCTACATCATCCAAACTGTTTTTCTCATCTTTATTGCTATATTCATAATGTTTCAGCTGTTGTACACACGTACCTTCTTCAGGTGATAGACAGTGAAATTCTGAATCGAATGGGGGGGGGGGGCACAAATTTTTCTAATTCCACATGCCATGTTTTTTTTGGATCTCTCAAATTCAACTAAGTTTTTGTTCTCTTTGCTGTGGCCAGGTATTGATCTCCAACTTTTGGGTCACATCATTTTTTTAGATTTATATTAGAACAATCTACTCCCATGGACTAAAAGTCTTTGGTTCAAAATTCCAACATATCACCTGAAGAAGGTCAGAGTGTACAACAACTGAAAGGTTGTGAATATGGCAATAAAGATGAGGACAACAGTCTGAATTACGTAACTAGTATAAAAAGACAAAAATATTATGACTATAACAATTAAGACACAAATTTAAATCAAGTAATTTAGAATAAAAGGGTTTCTTGAAAATAAAATTTAGATTTTACTACTGGAAACTACAAGTATTTTCAAAATATTACCACCTGCCTGCCAGAGCATGTGTACAGACTTTTTGCCCAGAGATTGTATATACCAACAAATATGGTTACTCTGCTGTGCATTCTGGTACTTTACAAGATCTAATAAAATACTTTTGAAATCTTCCATGATAAGTGTGTCTATTTTTCCTGGTTTTACTTTTCTGGTTTTTTCCAGATGCTTTTCAAATGAAAAAATTATGATGAAAAAAATAAAAATTAATTTTAAATTATTATTTTTTAAAAATCTTGATAAGATTTTTTTTTTACATCTGTAACCCCACCTCTAGATAAATTCATGAAATTTCAAGAAATTAAAGTTTGTAGGCAAAATTGGTTTTATAAGTTAAACGCAGGACTCATTGGGGAATGTAAATCGGCTATTATTTTTTTCAAATATTTTTTCTTTATTACCGGAAATCTGCTTCCAATAGTATAATAAAAAATGCAATAAAACTATGACATTATTTAATCAGAGAGCCTTTTAATTGTTTTAATAAATAATATGAATTAAGGACATTATAGTCTGAAGAAAAAAATTTTTTGACTAATAATGAAATTTTAAAAAATTGTTGTCATTATTTTAATTATAATAGTTTATAAAGTTTTAAAAATATTTTTAAAATAGTTCAAATATTTGTTGTTGTTAGTTATTAGGTGAAGACTTTATTTACTAATGGAACATTGAAAAGTTTAATATAAATCATCATAGCTTCATATTTTTAAAACAATTTTTAATTTTTTTGTGTGGTAATTTCTGTGTGTACATTAAAAGGTCATGTGTTTCACAGTTTCTTCCCTTGCAGGAAAAAAATGCAACATTAATTGCCATCTTCTTGAATTGCATTCATCTTTTATTCTTTCTTCAATACCCCCGTATATAGTACTTTCTCTTACTGTAATCCCCAGTGCACTAGTGGCAGTCCCACCTTGCTTGGGGTGAAATGATTAAATAATGACAAAAAAAATTTTTGACAAAAAAAATCAGACAAACAATAACAATATCTAAAAACACATGGTCTGTATTTTAGTATGGATCAGACACTTGGATACTCAAAACAACTAATGTGAGTATCATAAGTTTGAGATGTAGTGCTATTGATGCATCTTGCAAATATCATGAATCAATAAGAGGACAAACAACTCAGTGATGCAAGAAATTGGCCTTTTACAATAATCTCTCTATCCGACAATAGCAAGGGCAAAAACAGCATTGTTCAGTCATGTAGTAAGATGCGATGGAATTTTGCCATTCCTTATAACTGGGAAGATAATTGGAAAAAAGCACAAGGTCAGACAACATCAAGACATAATAATAAATGTCTGCCTGAGAAGATTAGTCACAATGCTTAGAGACAGATTACAGCTTTCCAACATTGTTCGCCAACTGCAGTTTGCAGACGCAACATGAAGTCTATATCACTTACACCTTTCATATTTTATTGGCATAACCCTAAAATATGCCCACATAAAAATGATATAATTATTTTTATATTATTCATCTCATCTGAGTAAGGAAAATATTACAAGTTGTAATAATGGTCATAAAGACTTTTTACCAAAAAAATTTTTTAAGTAATGCAAAAATTTAAATATCTTCTAAAACTTTAAATTTTTGTTTTAAGTGTAAGAAAATAGCACAAAGTTATTTATTAAAAAAAAGTAGCAATTAGTTTTATATTCTTGAAGGTTTTACATTGTTTTTAGTGTCAATTTTTGTCATTCACAAGTCACTTTGATTATGCCATGATGGCTGACTAAAATTTTAAACTAATTGAAAAATTTAAATAAAGTAACCATCATAGACTATAGACAAGATTCAATGAAAACATTTTAATAATTATCTGAACTTTGAAAATCATTAGTGTAAAAATACCAGAGAAAACCATTAATGAAAAAAAATTGCAATATGAACTGGTAAAAAATAAGTTACTGAAACATTAGATTCATAAATCCCAGAAGTTCAGTCACTGTTGTCCTCACAAACAAATGGCCCAGTGGATATAGGCATTGGTTAGTTCCAGTGACTTGACCCAAAGAGTTGTAACTTAGAGAGGCGGGTTAAATGGAGATAACTCATGACTACCAGAAGTGACTTTGCACAAGAAATGAGAATCATATACCCCAGTGATCGTAATATAAGGTTTTGTTCAAAATTCCAAGCACCTGAAGAAGGCTGGAGCATACAACGGTTGAAATGTTGTAAAAAAAAAAAATGACAATGAAGATGAGGATAATAGTCCGAATAATGTAAATAGTGTAAATACTACCTCATCCCAGAAATATAAACAAATACTTTCCTTTACCTATATATGACGAAAGCTCATTTAAATGATAAAAATGGAAAAAGTTGAAGTATAGATGACCAAAAATGATAAAAACTAATATAACTCACAATAGCAAAAGTATATTCCCAATATTAAAACACCATAATATGATGGGTAACATTCTAACGTTAAAAATAATTATGAATTCTCAAAATAAATTCCCTCTTATCATAGCACCAAATGAGACATCAGAGAGCCAAGTTCAAATTCAAGTTGGGTTCATTATATTCACTTATGCTCAAATACCCTTGAGTAATGTATAAATCCATGTCTACTCCCTCAAGCTATGAGTTAAATAGTAAGACAGACTGGGTCTAGCCTTGGTTGGCAACCAGTCTAGCACAGAAAGTAACAACAGCCTACTGCAAGAATTCTATCAAGACAATAATGAATGAAAAAAGAGACTTGATTAAACAAGCATGCATCATGCACAGTATCTCAGGAAGGTCCTCTTTTACCAATGTTAAAAGTAACAACCAATATAGATTCTACTTAAAAAAAAAAAAAACACAGAAACAAACTTTCCTAGACAGACAGCAAAACATGGTTCATTAATAAAACACAACTAAAATGGAAAAGTCCACTTGTAAAGGCAAGGTGGACAGGTTCCATAATTCAGCCAATATAAATGTTTACAGTAATGACACCTCAGCATACAATATAGACTCTTACTTTTTCATCTTTTTTCCAGTTGTGGGTTACCCCCACTTGACTTTGCCAAGTTCACTAAGACACTTTTACGTGGCACAGTTAAACAACTATAAAAACAAGACACTCCCTGTTTATTCCTCTTTTGCTTCTAACATGTGGTAGAAATAACACCAGTACGGTACCGGTTCCCAACATGGAGATATCTTTCCCCTCAATGACTGAACTCTTTCACACACACACACACACATGTATCACTCCCACATAGGGCTTCTAATTATTAAATTCAATTTATGCTATTTACATAGCTCAGCCTGTTGTCATCATCTTCATTGCCATATTCAAAACATTTCATCCATTATATGCTCTGGCTTTCTTCAAGTGATTGGAATATTGAACTGAACTATTTATTTCATTAACTGTGGTAAATTGTTCTTGTTCCACATGTCATGCCTCTTCTGTATGTCTCAGTATAAGTTATCGCCCTTTAAATAAACTTCCCAAGTTTTTGTTCACTTCTGCTTTAACCAGCTATTGAACTCACAACTCTTTGGGTCAAATCACTGGATTCAACCAAAATTTATCTACTGGTGGACAAAATAAAGGGTTCAGTTCAAAATTCCAATCACCTGAACAAAACCAGAGTGTACAATTGCCGAAACATTATGAATATGGCAACAAAGATGAGGACAATAGTCCAAACAATGTAAATAATAACAAATTAGATTTTTCAGAAATATAAACAAATACTAAATTTAATGTCATCTTTCTTTTCAGCTATATTTACATGCATCTTAATATATTTCCTCTATGTTAATCCCTTAATTGTTATATAAAAACACATAAAAATATTGCCTTGTTGAAATTTATTCCATTTTCTTTCACATCTACTGATAATGACAGCCTCTCATTTAAATGCATAAATTTGGTTTGCCACTGCTTTTTGTCCAACTAGAATCAGAAGTATAACAGTCATCAATGTTTCAAAAAAGTGAAATGTATTACTACAGTTTGCTTACAAACCATTTTCTTTATTGCAACACAACATATGAGATGGCCAAAATTTTTCTTAAGTCTATTTTGGGTTTATTTTGAAGTTCACCTTTCACTGGGAAAATCTCGGATTTTCATACATCAGTGGAAACAGCCCAAATAAACAAAGTAATGTCATACACACTCAAAATTCTTCAAGTAGAGGTGGAAAAAAAAAAAAGAAAAGATTCTTTCAAAAAGAACTTTATGGTACAGTTCTTAAAAGATTCAAGGCAGCATAAAAATGTGAATTACCTTCTGCTGAAGCATCTGCTTTTCCACAAAGGAAGACAGTGAATCCCAGATAGCATTCACATCTGTTAGAAAAGAAAATTTTTAATTTTAGTTATAAAAATTGAAAATTTTAAAAAATAGAACAGAACTAAGATAGAAATGTGGTCATAGTATAATATACTCAACATAAATTGTAATATTTTTTTTATTCATCATTCTTCTCCAAGTATTTAATTTGTTTTTTAATATTACTGTACACCTTCACTCCGTTCAGATTGAACCAAGACAGGATATTGACAACAAATCTCAGCCTGTCTGCAATCAATTAATCACAACATGGGGCAGAACTGATCAGGGGCTAAAGAAATCAATTCAGCAATCAAACACAGTGTTGAACATTTCAGACAACTGAGAAGAGAAAAAGAAGCTATCTGTGATTCCAGGCGAACTACATGGGCTGATAAAAAGGGTGTTATATACATAGAAAATAAGTTTTGGTTGGTTGATTTTATTTAGCAACATATCAACCATTATGTGTTATTCTATACCAAAATCTAAATATTTGAAAAATTTTATGCCTTTAGCTAAGTATATTTTGAATATAATTGTATTGCTTCAACTACCGATAACATGTATTGTTGGTCATTTTACTATCAATATGTAATTTTTTATATAATAATGTATTGCTGGTAGTTTTATACTTTCATAGTGTTTTGTTTTTGTTTGTGGGGACACACTATTTGCCCATAGCTGGGACCCCCTAACAGGTGCTATCACTCCAGGTCAGCAATAAAGAGGTGGTTCTATGCTCCTCAAAACCTCTAATCTCCAAATGAGAGACCTTACTGCAGGATGTAGTTTGTCATCATACCCATGACTTAAAAAAAAAAAAAAAAAAGAAAAAAAATTGCAGGTTATCAAAATATAATATGATTATTAGTAGTGTGGTCTATTGAGAGTGAATATGAAATGTACCTGAATAAAAAAAATAAAAAATAAATGTTGCCAAGACATGTTTCATATCATTAGAAGTGGAATTTTATGTCCTGCAAGAAAATAAAAACTCCTCTCTCATTCATGTTGGGAATTTTTTTTTTATAGCAGTTTTTTGGAGCACCACTTTCTTTGCAAAAAACAATAAGGTGAAAATAAGATGAAACATGGTTCTTAGCCAATTGAGTAGTTTACACTTGTAAGTGGTTTTCATGCATGAATGTGTCTTACAAGTTATTCAAACATTATGATGTCAATTTCTAATATTTAGTGTTTGAGATTATATTTCCCAATTGTGCAATATAATCTGTAACTGCTTCATATTCTTGTAAATCAGATAGTATCAGCTCACAGATAGCATTCAAGAAACAAAGACTTATTCAAATGTGGACTTTATTTGAACTGTTCCAGATCAGCGAAGAGAAAAATCAACCAAGAGTAAATGGTAAGGAAGACAGGGATTTTGTTTCATGCTTGTATTTTAACTCTTCTTTTTGAATGCTGCTGAGAAAAAGGTTTCATGTTGCATTTATGCTACCGACATGCGTTTTGGGTTTTTCAGGTTCTAAGAGGAATGCTGTTCTGCAAGACAAGTTTTAACAAATTGGAATATCCATATTGCTTTTGTATTTCTAATTGCTGGGTTCTTGCAAAGATGTAAGGGGACACTACATCTTTGGACACTACAAGACATTTAATAAAAATGAAAAGATGTTCTTTTTCTTATCTGTAAGTAATTCACATGCATGCACTTACAAGTTATAAATAAATATGTTTGCATCATCTTTCCTATGATAGGGAAATATGTTTA
Source organism: Ascarosepion bandense (assembly GCA_037127315.1). Taxonomy (NCBI): domain Eukaryota; kingdom Metazoa; phylum Mollusca; class Cephalopoda; order Sepiida; family Sepiidae; genus Ascarosepion; species Ascarosepion bandense. The sequence continues at coordinate 132,980 of JBBBDQ010029238.1, forward strand.
GGCTTGTTTTAATAAGTTCTTCATAACAAAACTTCTTTCTGTTAAGTCTTATGAATGGTACTGAGGTGTCCAAGTTACTGACTACCATCTACAAGGAAACCTTGGTGTCACACATTTTTTCCAGAAGAGCTGTCTCAAGAGCTTTAGAAGCACTCTTCTTTGTATATGCAACCCTGATGAACAAACTTATCAATGCTGTGCTTACAGCAGATGCTGATCAATTGTCTTCTCAACTACTGGACTCAGCTGATGTAGCAGAGGTAGATAAAGATTATTTTCAGCATGGAAGAGAAGTTTGCCTCTGGAGAATGAAGCTGAATTTTCAGATATTGAAAGAACTCTTGAGAGTAGTACGTATGATGCATTTCAAGATAATTTCAATGATGTGGTACAAGGTTATTTGCTGAGAAGCTAGAAATGTCTGATGTGAATGAAATAAATGATTTGTATATCAAACTTCAAGCACATAAGATCAGTACTAATGACATTGGCAAATGTTCATTTCTCATGAAGCTACAAAGAGTGCTTGATACTCTGATTCATAAATTCAAGAGTAAATCAAGAACAGCAAAGTTATGGCTAGTCTACATTGACATATTTAAGCTTTTTATTTGTGCCAAAAGAACAAGGGAATAGAATTTGCAGCAGTGGGGCAGATGCTAAATTTATTTGCAGTGACCAAGTATTTCAAATATGCAAAGAGTGCACAATTGTACCTACAGTAGATGCTAGAATTGTCTGAAAAACATCCTTGGCTGCATCAATAGCTTTCAGGGTTTTATTTTGTGCAACACAGTGATCATTACTGGGCCACCTTGTCAACTGATCACACTATTGAACAAGTGATGATGAGGTCCACAAAGAGCAGAGATGGGTTAACTAGGGGACAAAGATTTACGGAATCAGTGAAATTGATATAGATGTATAACATGCAAACCTGCGCTCAAGTGCGTGATGTCATAACAACATTGACCAGTCTTGCCCACAGAACCAATAATAAAACTGATTAGCACACATCAGAAGAGAGATCTGGTCTTCAATTGGATTGCTCAGTACAACCCCCTATGACCCAATTCAGCCAGAACTACCATCCGTATCACCTGGTTTGACAGCAACCAATGGTGCTGGAATCAATTGTGATATTGTTGACAAGATTGGTCATGCTATCCAGAAGAAGTTGAAATGTGAACGTTTTAGAGAGCTCACTGAAAATAAGTTCTCAAGTACATACACTTGTTGAACTGAAAAAAATGTGTAAAGATTAGTCCAAATGTTACTGTTGACACTAATGCTTTGTTTTCAAGGCTGGTTGTTCTGCTGGAAAGATGCAAAGATGTGATTTCATTCTTCAAGTTAAAACTTGATCCGTTTCTAAGTTCAATTTTCAAGAATTTCCAATGAGAAAAACAAACAAAACCAAACTGTAACACCACTAATGTACCTGAATCTCAGCCCCATGGAGCTGCACGCCTCTACAAAATGAAGCGGTTGCCTAGGGTGATATACAATGACGAGGTTGCACTGTACCTGAGCTACATGAAGGTCAAGTACAGGCCATTAAGTATCATTTTTGTTAATTATGCAGGCTTATCCATATGAACATCAGCGAAGAGCAGCTCAGATTTCTGCTAACATACAAATCAAAGATGGACTGCAAGCTGCTCTTCCTCTCAAATGAGAAGAACAAAAATTAGTTTGTCAAGATGTTATGCCATTTCTTAGAAGCAGAAAGTCATCAGGTGGTCTAAAGTGAGGAAGACACAGACATGAACAATGTTTCTGAAACACTCAAACTAGTTACTGAAGATAATTTAGTGACAGTAATAACTGATGCCAGAGACATCCTTGTTCTTTTATTTTTTCCACTTTTCCTCAGATATGGCTGACATCTACATGTATTCTGATGGAAAGAAGTCTCAGGGAAAGATGAACAAGCTGCTCAGTATCTGTCAAATCGCAGAGAAGACAAACTCCTACATTCTGCAAAACTTGCCAGTCATCCACACATGGGGTGGACATGACTTAACATCAACTGTATTTGGGCATGGGAAATGTGAGATAATCAGGCTTATTTCTAAATCAAAAGAGATCCAGTCTTGTTGTGCTACTTTAGCTGATGCAACTGCTTCCCCTGCCCAGGTTGTATCTGTGGGAGTCAGATTTTTGTCAAGATTTAAGGAGGAAAACCAGATGATACACTGGACTCTTTCAGGTTCATCAAGTACATGCAACATTGACAAAGAAGTTACAGACTGAAAGACTGTCTCCAACTGAATGGTCAGCTTTGTTCCACAGTCTATGTGTCCATCTTCAAGTTATGATTTGGAAGACTTTAAGTCACTGTCAACTTAATCCTTGTATATGGGGTTGGGAAATGAGAAACTGTACTTTAGCCACAGTTCTTATTGATCTAAATCCTGCTCCTAAAGAACTACTAAAGTTTGGGCACTGTAAGTGCAAGATTTTGTTAAAGAGTCTTTGCAGCACAAATGTCTGATCTTACCAGAAACATGGTCTCAGGTGCATGAGAAAAGACAGCAGTGATTATAGAGTCACCAATTACAACATTATTAGTCTGACTATACAAAAAATGGAAGAATGGGAGGACTATGTTAATTTATTTGAATATTTACTTTGAGTTATATCAGACCATTTACATTGTACTGTTTGCTATTTGGGGGAGTAGAGCTGGAAACATTTCAATACTCATTTGTGGTATCTTATCTTTTTTGATAGAGTGATATTTTCTAGACCAATATTTTTGCAATAAAGCTTGAATAGATTTCAAATTCTATAATTTTCTGTTTTTTTTTTTCTACTAAGGATCACATTTTTAGCAGATATCAAAAAGATGTGAAAAGATATACAAATGTTTTTTAATAAGCACCTTGTCAGGATGAGCCATCAGTTTGCTTAGCAAAACAGAACTTTCAGGCCTCAAGTTGCTTAGTCAGTCGCTTGATATAATGAGTTGTTGCTATGTATTTGTTTTCTTCTAGTCATGCCTTGCTTGTAGCACACATAACTATCAAGTTTTCTTTAAAAAAAGTTCTGTTTTACTAACCTGACTGCCAATAAAGAAGAGATCAAAGTGAAGATAAAATTATGCTGCCAATTTGTCTATTCACAACACTTATAACCAGGCAAAATTTCCTGTTCTCAGCATCAGTGGTTCCTGAAATCTAAAACTTCTTTACTTTGTTATCCAGTCTACAAAATATACAGATATCACATGACCGTCTTGAAAGCAAGGCCTGAGAGCAACATGTGAGTTGATCAAAAGTATTCTAAAATATGTCTGTGTTATGAATGGGGTGTTGTCTCATAATTAAAATGCCTTAACTTAGTATGATTCATGGTCTGTGGACGAATATGTGTGTGTGTGTGTGTGTGTGCAGCACGTGGAGAAAATGCATGGAACGAAAGAAAAGTAGATGTCTACTCACGTTTGACTAGAAGATACATTTATTTTACATGGGGAAACATTACAAAATATGTATATGCAGTATCAGTCCAAAGTTATCGGGTTGTGTGTCACAACCATCAGGGCAGAAGAACATACAAGTGTTCTTTAACCATTGATGGCCATATTCTAAGTCTGTTCCCTCGTGCATCCCACGTCTGAATGTCGTCGATCACATGACTCGTGTGTACCCACTTTCAGGGGTAAAAAGAGAGGTACTCTGTTTGGGAACAGGAAAGGGTTAATTCCCTTGGAATATGTTTTATTCATCATAACAATCTGATTGTCACCGCTCTCTTTCTCTCTCTGCAGAATGTGTTGTCAAATTCAATTAGGCAGACCAATTATTGGTCTGTAAATTATAGGTGTTTGATCAATATTTCATTCAATAAGCAGCATATAGAACTGATAGTTTTTTTGTTATATGTCATTTTTTTATGTTATCTGCTGTTTCACTGCTTTATACATGACTACTGATATATGTCAGTTGATAATGGTCAAATACAGTTAGGTTTTAATTCAGGTTCATTATTTCAGATCTGATTTGCAAATTATCCCCTATAACTAAATTTCCCCAGGTAGACCAAATGAGAACTTTTCAATTTTCAAAAGAGAAGAACACAACTTTTCTAAAAATACCATATTTAGCTTAGTAAAATTTTTCCCTGGTGAACATTGATATTGACCAAACTATAGTGATAAGATGAAATTATTTATGCAAATGCGGTACTAATGAGGAAAATACTCCAACAATAAATAAAATTGCAACACCCTGAAAACAGCCACACCAATTTTGACCTAAATACAGTATGTGACTGCTGTGAGGTAAGTATTTTCAAAGTCTTTTGCCATATTATAACACAGTAACATTCATACCAGTGCGCTATCTGGGTCTAAGATTAGAACAGTAACACATACTGCAATAGAGTTAAATTCAGAAACAAGAATCTTCATTTACATTTGTTCAAAAATTGTAAAATCTTTAGTATTTTCTTTTAAGCAAATATCCTTATCCAGGTCTTATATTTGAAACTATCTTGTAGACTAATGTTTATCCAGACATCAATAGACTACCAATACATATACTTTATCTAACTTTAGAATACTGTAATATTAAATGCAAATGAAGAGGGACGTAATCTTATATACTGTTAAATACAGAAAATTCTTGAAAATTATTTTATCTTTTTGTGAAGTAATCAAGTTGTTTCAAAATAATTATATCTGCAGGATAATATTCAAAAGAAAAAAAAATTAGTTAATGCTTTTTTTTGTATTAACATTTATTTAATGAAGTTTATTTTTAATCATTTCACCCCAAGCAATGCAATAAAGCCACTAAGATGCAAGTGGTTACTGAGTGTGAAAGAATATGAGAAAAAAACAGAGGAGAATGAAGGAACAGGATTCAAGGAAACAGAAGATGGTGATTGACAACGCATTTCAATTTTTGAAATTGATTAGAAAGCATGAAACCACAAATGAGAAGTGCAAGAGCAGAAACTATTAGCATATAATTTATGGTTACATCTAGCAATTTCATTTTCAACCGATGACATCTAAATGCCAATCTAGTACTGCACTTGAATCTGTAAAGGTCTCAAAGAGAATAGCTCATTAGGACAATTACTATGAAAATATTTATTTAAAAAAATGCACAGGAAAGCTACATTATGTTGGTGAGAAAGTGACTGAAGCAGAAATACCAGGTCAAGACCAATAACATCACAGATTCTTTTTTTGAATTGTCAAGAATCTCTAAATACATAACAAAAGTACCAAACCAGATGCGGCAGCAATATTAAATGTATGGACAAATGTTAAATATAAAATAGATTCTATCAAGAAAAATCATCTAGCACAACAAACTGAACAAACTTTTCTATCAGCAAACCTAGCAATTGATTCAATATAATCCTTTCACTTCATGTCAAGGGAAAAAAATTCAGTCTAAGAAGGTGCAATGATTCACTCTCATGGAGGTTAGCATCAGCCATGCTGATGGAAGACAAAAAGGTTCTCTAAGACAAATGAAAAGTATTACATGTAAAAATAATTTTAAAATAACAAGTTATAATTTATACAAAGAATGCATCCGCCCAAATTGTATGTATTAAAATCAAATATTAAAATTTTAAAAGATTTGGAACTTTAAAATACTTCTTCTACGTGCTGTGTCCCTTCATAACATAAGTACTCATGACTCTCTACAATTTCCTGTCCGTTGTACCTTTTAATAAATTTTATCTTTTTGTTATCCTAAGCCCTGTTCTGCAATCCATTTATTCAAGCCCACAATGTAGGTCATGCACTGTTTTCTTGCCTTCAATATACCCTGTAAGTATCAAATTTTCCAAGTCCTCTTTCCTCATTATGTGTTCTAGAAATTTCACTTATCTCTTCTTGATATTAAGTAGAATTATTTTTTTTGTTTTATATTCTATTCTTCCAAGGACTGCTATTATATAACAGATCAGTATACTTCCTCGTTCCAAACAAAATTATCTTGCTTCTTAATATTTTACTTAGCTTTTGGAAGGCACCTTTTGCCATCCCAAAGCCCCTTCAGATTTCAGTGCCAAAATTTCCATCCCCTGTTAAAATATTTCCCAAATATCTAAATTTTTGTACTTGCTTGATATTGGTATCTTCAATTTGTAATTTGCATGTTAGCCTATAACTTCTGTAAACAACCATGTAACTGATGTTTAGTCCTTTTTCCACTTTCTTTCACTACCTTTTGTAAGATATTTTGTAGTTTTCTTTGTCTGCTATCAACACTGTGTCATTTACATATCTTATGTTGTTAAGATTGTGGCCACCAATAATGAATTCTAGTTGGTTTTTGAAATCTCTCAGAAACACCTCACTGTAAAAGTTGAATAAGTTCAGTGAAAGACGTCTTACACCCTTTCTATTTTTGATTATTTTCTGAATTCATTTTCTATCCATATGCAGGCAATTTAGTTCCTGTATAAGTTCTGAATTATTCAAATAGCCTTCCCAAATATGTCAAGGTTACCTAGCAGCTCCAACAGCTCTTTGTGACATACTTTATCAAACACTTTTACATCATCTATAAAACATAGGTAGACATAGTTTTGCATTTCTATTGCTCTTTCTGATATTATTCTGAGTAGAAATATTGCATTCTTTGTTTCACTGTCTTTAACAAACACATTCTTCTTTTCTTATTTACAGTCTAATTCTGCTGTTCATTCTATTCATCAGAATTCAGATAGATTTTATTATGTCTCATTAAGCTGATTGACCAATGGAGTTCACATTCATTTAACATCTGGCTTCTTAGCCAGTGTTATAAAAACAGATCTACTCATGAATTACTTTCAAGTAATAACCATGGTCACTATAAACAGCGTGTGTGTGTGTGTGTGTGCAGCACACATGCAAAATACATGCAAAAGTTTTATTGACAAGAATATGAGTATAGTCGTGAAAGCTGGACAATTTCCTTACAGAGACTTAAAGCAATAGACAAATGCAAATTCAAAGAATACCATGGACATGTAAATAATAAGGAAACCTTAAGGAAAAAAAAAAGGAACTACAAGAAAAAAGACAATTGAAATTTCTGGCATCTATAATGAGGAAAGAGAGCTATGAGAAATTAACACTCACATGGCAAATTGAAGACAAGAGAAGAAGAAGGAAATGGAAATTAACCTACTTAACAAATTTGTGTGAGCAGGGAGCATAAAAGGGACAAAGACAGATGGTAAAAAAAAGAACATTATAGCAATAAAAACTGAAAGTTGTAGAGGGCTATGATCACCTGTGTCCTGAAAAGAATTGGCACAAAAGAAAAGACTCACACATATAAACAATAGAAAGAAAAAAAAACACAAAACAGGCCTACTGGCAGTGTACCAGGGTTTATAGACAAGTTGACAGAATTCCAATTGCTGATGAACAAATTTATCCCACAGAACTAACAATATTTCAGACTATAAAAAATTCATTTCTTTCTTCTCATAAATTTCAAACTCAGTCTTCAAACCAAAGGAATGATTTTTTATTACTGCAGCCGTAAAGGCACTGTTGTGTTAAAAATACTTAGACAATCAATTCCTTATCGTATTTCATGTCCACAAGTGTTCTTTTTTAATATACAAGAAGGAACTGAAAAGTTCTTGGTTCAATGGCATAGTGAGTCCACTAGGGATATAGGCCAAAATTGAAGGTAGCTATTATGGTTATAGTCATACCTCCATTGCAAAGTCAAATATTGTGTCTTTTAGAATGTTTTTGAATTTTTTTTCAATACCTGCAATGATTTTTAAGTTATGGTTCATTGAATATTGCCAATTTTTCATGTTTTGTCAGCTTGAAGATTTCTCTATGTTTGAAATATTTAACAAAAGAAATATATTGAGCTTCAAACTCAATATATTTATTAACAGTTTGTAAGTTATTTCAATAAAAACATCACAAAAGAAACATATTAGAAGCTGTAAAAATTCTTTTAGAATTTCTAGCTGAATGATAAAAATAAAATTTAATGTTTGATCAGATTTTGGGAAAGAGGTTAAATTCCTAAAAATTTCATGAAGACTCAATTTGTTCTGTTTTTTTGGGGGTTTTTTTCTCAATCCCTTCTTGGTGGTATAAAGAGCTTTTCAGTATTTTCATTGTGGTTGAACATTTAGCCTTAAGCTTTAATATCTGACCATAAATGGCAAAGAATTTTTTCCTGTCACTTAAAGTATCAATTGATTTGTGAATAAAAAGAAAATTTCTAACTGTAGATTCAATGTATCTTAAGAGAATGTAAGTACACTAAAATTAGAATATCCTCTCCTGTCCAAATATTTTTTTGAGCAAGCAGACACTTGTAGATAAATTTACTTAAATCTTAATGAAGAAAACTAGCTTTTATGCAACATTTTGCAGGAAGTACTGTCATTGTATACAATGAATACAACCGTTTTATCATTGTGCTTGTGCTCTGTGTATTAATAACAAAGAAAAATTAAAACAAAATCACTTAACTAGCAACTGTAGAGAGGTAAGTAAATTTGTGTTTCCTTTTTCTAAATAAATGGCTACCAGGCCAACAAGCTAAGCCTACTTTTATCACAAAGACTTGCTCACTCATAGAACTGATTATTAACAATATTAATGCAAAAATGAACTTAATGACATACATGGTCACCATGCAAGTATCTATTGTAATGTTTATTTAGTTTATTCATTAATGTCAAAAAAAAATAACCCAGTGAATTAATAATGTATGAACATAGATTAAATGCTGCTTTCAGGTGGAATAGATTTTTATCAAAAACAACAAATCCCAATCAAATAACAGGGGGAAAAAAGTTGTGTTTTTGTTTTTATGAAACAAAATAATTCTAAACAAAAATGCATCCAAGTTAGAAATGGATAAATAAAGAATTGATATTTCACCCAAAACAACAATGTCTTTGGTTAACACAAGTAAAGAATCATCTAAAACAAAAAGAATGTACCAATATACAAAGAACTTAAAATGATTACTTGGTCACTTATTTTATTACATCATTTTACTTATAATTATTGCTATGTGACAGAATAGTACATTATTTAAACAAATCAACAGTAAATAATAATCAACAATGCCTTTTTATACTCATCTATCATATTAAAACAGATTTTTTACATTTACATAAATTATTCTATGTAACACAGTTGATCAAAATAAATACTGCATAATTTGCTGCATAAAAAATAAATGAATGGTTATAAAACTTATTTAATGAGCTTGAGCTTATATATATATATATATATATATATATATATATATATATATGCACACACATGATAAATAGTACAAACAAATGGATTAACAGTCCATATATAACTCATTTGTTTGAACATTATTTTTTAATCAATACTCATATTTGAGTAGATATTCTGTTTTTAATCAAACAGTATATTTATATATCTATTTCTACCGGCCTGATTATTTACGATAAATTTTGTTATGAAAATGTGTTATTCAGAAGGATTCAAACCTGTGACACTTATCGATATGGAGGAAGCCACCAATTGATCTAGTGCATCTTAGACCGCTTGACCATGAAGGAGTCCACAGTCTAATCAAAGTCAAATTAAGCCTTATACAATTGGTGGATTCCCATAGGTTGATAGAGGTTGCAGGTTCAAATCCCCCTGAATGACACACATTTTCATAAAATTTATCATAAATGATCAAGACGGTAGAAATAAATATATAAATAAACTATTTGATTAAAAACAGAATATCTACTCAAATAAGAGTATTGATTAAAAATGATGTTCAAACAAATAAATGAAATATGATGGTTGTTAAAACAATTTCGTTAATCTTCAGGACTTATATATATACTTTTGCATTTAAAAGAAAAACCCAAATGTTATATAACTTATAGGGGGGAAAAATGAATTAAAAACTTCAAATATAAAGATATTCAAATGTATTATAAATACTTTATAAAAATTTTATTTCCTATAAATTTAAAACTATTTTTAATGGTTTATGTGAATTAAAATACAATATTCAGAAAATTTACTTTTAGAGCATTTAAAAATTAAAAAAGATACACATCATGACCAACAGGCAAATATTACATCAAAATAAAGTTTATTTTATCATTTAAAAAAAAGTGAATTCCTGACCAGAACATGTAATTTTAACTAATATCCTTATTATTACAACATATCCTTATTATCACAACATTTCAGCCATTATACCCTCTGGCATTTTTCAAATATCTGTCAGTCAGTACTTAGATGAGTGACCACTTGGAATAACAGGTGCTGTAAGCGTTTAGTGACGGATGTGCGTTGTGGTGCAGTGGATATCGGCTTGGAAAGAGAAATCGGTGAGCCGAGTTCGAATTCCAGTTGAATACCCTGCATTCACTTAAGCACTGGTACCCTTGGGAAAGGTATTAATCTGTCCCTTCCCTCCAGTTATGGGTTAAATAACAGGGTAGGACTTGGGGACCCTGCCCTTAAAAACAAATCCCAATGAATCTTGGTACTCAAAAAAGATAAAGTATTCCTAGACACAAAAACTTATATAAAAACAACAATAAATTGCTGAAAGAAAAAGGTATTACCAGCAATAAGTAAATAAATAAAAAAAATTAGTTGGCAATAAATGACCTGCCGAGGTTGATATGCTATAAAACAAACAACCAAATATTTGTCAATCCAAATAATACCATACAAGTGTAAACCAGTTCTGCTAATGTTGGTAAAAATAGTCAATATCAGTCAATTGTATGGGAACCACTGTCACAGAGTTTACACATTCTGCACCAATAATGATGACTTGTGATGAAAGAGAAAGAACTCAGAATAACAAATACAGAAAAGAGTGAATAGGGGGTGGTGACTAAACAGGCTTTTATTGAAATTTGAAATTTACAAAAATGGTTCATAAAACACGCACACAAATCTATATTTATTAGCCAGATTGACAAACAGCTGAAGAAGCCCAAAAGCTACAATGTCTGAAAAATTGTGATAATAAAAACAAAGATGAGAACATTAGTTTGACTAAAATTAATAAAATATCTTCCAATCCCAGAGATTTAGACAGAGATTATACGTATAGTTCAAATATTATTTATACAACAATGTCAGACTAAATCCAGAGGAAGATACCAATTCAAAAAGAAAGCAAAGAGTGCATACTGGAAACCTATTTTGATTCTCAACAGCTTTTTCAGCAAATGCTTTAGATACAATGAGGGGTGCTTTTTATGGTCTTCAGTGCAATGTTAGTTTAAGGATTAAGTTTAGTTTATTTAATACCTTGTTTAATCCAAAAGATAAACTATGGTTTCTTTGGAATTAGAAGGTATTGTTCTCAATACTATGTCCCTTCAGAACATAGGTAATCATGAATCTCCAAATTCCTTTTGCATCTAATATCTGAATTGCTTTGACTTCTTCGGAAAAGTAAGAGTGGATTTTTTGTTGCCTTTGTTTTGAATTCAGTGTAGTAGTCCTCTTGGACTGGTTGTTAGAGAACCTAGTCTACTCTACTATTTAATCCATAGATAGGGAAAGAAGAGATGAATCCATGTATTTCCTAAAAACATAAGTAAAAGTGAACACAACAGATAAGGACAAATTTGTACTCAGCTCAATCTAAAATAAATTTAGCAGCTTCAAGTTTAATTTAACATAAGACATCTGTTCTTAAAAGTTTGGAATTGGATCTGCTGACAAATATTAAAACACAACTACCTTTGCTACTAAGCAGGTTCCATCAAATCTATCTTCTTTCAACTCATGGTGGAGCCTCCACCTGGCAGAGTGATAGTTTGGTTAACAACCTAGTTTTACAGACTAATGCTGCTAAAAGAAATTACAAAGTTCTGAAAACTTCTGACATTGTACCATACAACTAAACAATCAATAAGTAAACATGGAGGATGCCTAATGTAGCACGTGAAAAACAGAAAATACCAGAATTCTGAATCAACATTTAATCTAAGTAGAGTTGATCTGTGGTGACCCCAATATGTACTGGGTTCACCCTAAGAGATATAAAAGTAAGTTTTATACTCTTCGTCATGCCAGACCATTAAAAGATAACCTCAAAACTACCAAGTGCAGAATCAGGCCTCAAAGAATGTTGGTGAGTACACACCAACATAAACAAGGAAGTGAACCCAGGTAAACTCTAAGTTTAGCTGGGGTCACTTCCCTGCACACACTAGACAACCGGATGACAGGAAGTTAGATAAACACAAAACCAACAAGATGGATAGAAAAATTCCTCACATCAAATCTTCAAGAAGATCAAATTTTCAAAGAAAGACCTGAAACAATATAATATTGATTGGTCAAAATTAATTAGATGGAGTCAAGAAGTGTATAAACAATTATTTTTATGTATGGAAAAAATTAGTTTTATATTTTTGCCAAATGTTACTAACATAACATTATACAAGCATCTTAAAACATTGATTGCTGTTAGCAAGTGAATCTCAAATGCAGATTTAGAAACTGTATTTTTGATTAACTAATGTAGCAAGTTCAATCTCTACTAAGTGCTCCACTATCATGACATAGTGCCAGATAACACTAAGCTAATATCGATACTTAATTAAATGTATATTGTTATTTTGTTTATAATTATAGTTATCACTGAACGGGTACCGCCAGAGTCTCTAAGACATAAATGGTCAGACTTACTTAAATAATAATTATTGACTATGAAGTGCAAACTGACACTAATCTCTTTGCTTGTTACTGCAGAGCAATGCTTCTGACAGGAGTTAATTATCAACAACTGCAGATCGCTGTCACCTAAGAAATATTCATAAAATTAAAAAAGTCTGACTGTTGAAACCTTGAAGCTGTTTCAAGGCATTAGAGGTCATTGAAAACAAATAGATTATTTTTCTAATGATGGATTTAAATACTTTTAAAGTGTATTGAAGATTTTGAAGACAGTAAAATTTTGGGATTAAATCTTGAGTTTTCACAAAATCATGTTACATAGAATTTTTATGGGAATTTTCTCATGTACAAAAACATTAATTCTTTAAGCACACAATTAAAAAAAGAAGAAAAAAGAGAGGATTCTGCCTCGGTACGAAATTGAAACAGAAATAAATTGTTTATTTACAATAATCTATGGAAAAAGTATAGGTGTAACAGGCTCTGGTCAAGTCATACTGGTGCATAGAAAGTGGTTAGTGGCTTGAGGTACTGAGAGACTTGATAATTCTGAACAAAGGAGTACAGATATTAGAAGAAAACATGAGAGAGTCTCAGAACATTATCATTGATAAATATCCCCTCAAATTTGCAGACCCTAGTTACTATATTCTTAATATTTGATAACAAATATTTGCAAAAATATCACAATGATAAAATAAGTCAATAACTATTTATTACAAGTAATCCATATTTAAATTTTGAAATCATACTTATTTTTGGCATATGAATTTTTTTGAAACTGTTGGTTTTCAATCATTCCACCTCACCTGTTATCCTCTTCCGGCACACCTATAAGGCATGCTACACCATTTAGGAGCCACTGCTCTAGGGTTTGTTTGTTTATTTAGAGACCTATTTATTGCATTGATTTCAATGTCATTTTGGAAACTTAAGAATTCAAGGGAAAACTGAAATCACTTCATAGATAGTCATCTGGTTTACTTACAGAAGGTTTTTTTGTTTGAGATGCTAATTAATCTTGTCTATTTTCAAGACAGAATTCAATACAAACAGATACGTATGTACATAAATCAATTGGAGTATCAGAGGGAGCTGAACAGGAGGAGTTCAGTTGGAGACATCTGCATAACTTGTTTAAACACCATGCATTAGAAAAAGTCTACCATAAAAATAATTCACTGCTAAGATGTCTCTCAGGATCTCAAGCAACTTAATACCTGTTGTACAATTTTAGATTTTACATCTAATTAAATCTTTAATAATTTTTCAACGAGTGTCAATTTCTTTCAACTTTCATGTTTACTTCTTTTCAACTGAATCCCCCAAAGAAACAGTGGATCAAATTCTGAACCAAACCAACAAAAAACTATAGATCAAATTTTTTGTGGGTGCACAACAAACTTGAATCTATCAGACGATACATCTCAGTGAAGTAATTTATTGCATGAAATGCAAGTCACGTTCACTAATATGGTAATCGAAACCCAGAGAGGTGCACTGGCTCCCAATTCTAAGAAGATGAATAGAGGCATGATGTTGACATCACTAGTGATCACTCCAAATATCTTCATAATCACCATTAGACTCATTCAACTCTTTTCCAATCTTCTGCATTGTCCTCAGATTGACACCTAAACACTCTAAAATGTTCATATTGGAGCATTCTTCTTAATGTAAGATACTCAATGGTAGGTACATCAATATACATATTGCCATCAATTTAGATGGCACCGAACACTCATATATAATAATGTCCTAAATAATACATACAAGTTAAGTAAATTCAATGTTGATTCCAACCATAATATATATCTTTATCTTTGAAAAAACATTTAAAGATTACATATGTGTAAAGAGATCAAAAATAAGCGTGTCACAGGAATGGAAGTGGGGAAAGAAAAACGGGATATGAGGGTTAAAAAGAAAAATGAGAAGGAGAGATAGAGGAAAGATATAAGAGAGAGTGGGGAGAAAAAAGAAGCAAAACAAGAGAAAGGGGAATCATGCATTGGAGAAGCAGACATGACAATTGTTAGTCGGGGGGGTGGAAAGAAAGGGACAGATAGATAAACAGGAAGAAGAAAGGAGGAATAGTGAAAATAGAAAACATGATATTATTCAGCTTTGCCAAAAGTTTTTCAAAAATTTTATGTTTAAAATAAAATATTGTCTGACTATAGTTGAGATCAAATCAATTTATGTTAAAATCTCTCACAGGAATAAAAGAAAAGAGTGGAAAAAGAAAGAAGATATTGGTAGGGGATATAAATAAAGAATATTTTTAATATATAAAAGAATAAATAAAAAAGAAAATATACTTAAAACTGAGAAAGTAAATGTTTTAGGTAATCATAAAAATATAGATTATAGTTAATACAGTAGACTATAGTTACTTTTAAGTGGCACCAATACATCAGTAAAGCATAAGAGAGAAGTACTTGACTGACAATTGAAAATCATTTTAAAAATATAAAAATATAATATATTACACTAAAAAATGCATACATTTACATACACATATATACATGTACACATACATTGTTTTTTATATATATATATATATATATATATATATATATATATATATATATATACACACACACACACACACACAAAGGCTTCATTAAAATGGCAGACAAGGTATTATCATTAAGTTTTTTTATATAATTTTTCATGTGCTCGTATACTTTTTTTTCTTTTCAGAACTCAAATTATATAAGAATTGTCCAAAACTTTTGTACTTTGGAGTACTTTCGGCTATACTTTTAGCCATTATCAAAAATTAATTTTGTTTTATTTTAAGTTAATACATGTAGAGTCTTGTGTATATTAAGTTCCAAACACAGTAAGCACATTGTTACCATGTTCATAATTGATGTTATTAAAATTAACGAGAAATGGGTATTAAGTAGTGAAGGCAAATAAGACAGAAAAAATATATTTGTTAAATTTTATGTTAGGAAAGTAATTCAGGATTAAAAAATAAAATTTAGAATCTATGCTCAGTTACTACTTAAATGATAGAATCAGAAAAGGTATGGGATAAAAGAAATTGATCTATATAGTTCTTGCAATTAATACTACAGTGATTACAAAGAAGGAAAGAAAGCTTCTATCAAAATGAAATTAGTTTTGGTTTAGGGGGGTTTATATTACAATTTAAAAGTCTGGATTTATGACGGCATTTGCTTATGAATTCCTTATGCAAATATAAAAGAGTTTGCTTACAATACTTTATTATTTTAATTTTTTCAACTAAACATAGATTGCATCTATCATAAAGGCTTTTGAGGGTATGGGCTGGACCTATTAGTCTCCAATTTACTATGGGGTTTAGTCCCTCTTCTTTTATTTCCCAAGATCTTCATGAAAGGGATGTCTGGAATCTTAGATTGTAATTAGAAAAGGAGTGTTTGTGGGAGTAGTATCGTTGCTAAATTCTTCTGCAGAAATTCCAATGTAAATTTGGTAATTCTTTTTGTTATTTGTGGGGGAGATTTGGGCTTTGTAAATTACTTGGGTAATTTGCTTTCCACTGGACAATTGTTAACGGACCTACAATTGCAAGAAGTTAAAATACCTGGTTTAGTGTCAGTTTTATCTAAATTCTTCAAAATTTTATTATTATGGCAACTGATAATACTGTCCATATTGTATATGCAGGAGTAGTTAATTTTAAGATTATTTCTACTGAAGATTTTGTGTAGTGGATTGTTAGTATGGAAATGTTTACTTAATAGTTTAAGAATATGTGTGTGTGTGTGCATATATTTTTAATACTTCTGAATATTGTAAATATTTCTATATTTTATCAATTTACCTATTCTTCTATACTTTACATTTTTCTATTAATGAATAATTATTATACTTACATATAACTTGCAATTAAAGTTCCCTACCAATAAAATTTTATTATACTCAATATTTAAATACAGTGCCATGCAAAAGTTTACAAGACATTACAAAAAAATGTTTCTTTAGGTATTTCTAACACAGATTAATGAAACTTTTACTGCTAATAATACATATGTTTAAGACTTCGGTCAAACAATCAGATTTAAGAAATCATCAATAAAAATATCTCACAAAGAAAAACCAATATTTAATAACACAAATGTTTATAATACATTTATTAAATCATCTGTTAATATTTCTTAGTGTAACCATTATTGTTAATTACAGCATGTAAGCATTTAGAGTAGTCTTCTACAAATTTATGCATGTTTCTTGGCTAATATTTTTCCATTCTTCATGACAAAATTCTTTTAGTTCATGCAGATTTTGAGGATTTCTTCTTTGAATTCTGTTTCAGTTCTCTCTAAAAATTTTCAAACGCATTGAGATCTGGAGAATGACTTGGCCATTTTAAAATATC
>JBBBDQ010029238.1:160000-195321 GCA_037127315.1 Ascarosepion bandense
ATATGATTAACTGTAAAAGGGTGGGACCTAGTTGCTAATCTAGTATCTTGTGTAAATTCCTGCTTAGGTAGCACCAGTGCTCTAAGTTCATTGGAGCAGAAGCCATGAAAGTACTTGTAGAAGAGGCACAGGGAAGCCACATCACGCCGGTGAGAGAGTGGTTACAGAGTAGAAAAGGGTGGCAAATGGTCATATTTTTTTCACATGATAAATTTCTATTCTTTCTTTTCTTTTATACACAATTTTACAAAAGTATTTTTCTGGTGAAATTTTTCAAAGTTAATATTTCAATTTTTCAAAGCCTGATACAGTTCACAACTTTTTCATTACTATTGAAATAAAAAAATTTGGAAGGATAGAAGTTTTTCTGATGAACATTTTTTTAAAACTTCTGGTCAGCATATAGCAGCATATAGATAGAAGCTATGTTTTGTTTGATGCATAAAAAAAGGCATAAAAGTTGCAATCAAGAAAGAAAAAGTAATTTTAGAGAGGTGACATGTCCAGATTTTTTAATAGGTGCCTCTACTCATACACTGAAAAAAAAAAAAAAAAAAGCATAAAATGATGTTAAAAGACCCCAAACTTAATAAAAACTAGAGTTATTGTTGAAATGTTTATGTTAGGAAAGATGAAAGTATTTTTATTTTTGTATCCTTTTGAAATGTATGAAGCCAAGGAGAAGCAAAAATAATTATTTAAAATAAAAACACACACCCACAAAAAAACTATCACGAACTTAGGCTAATTTTTTTATAAATTCCAAATCTTCATTTTCAGAGCAATAAAAATTGTCCGTTGATTTTTTTTTCATTCACGCTGCAAATTACCAACTTTTTTTAAACTGAAATTATAATATCTTCCATTTCCTTTTTTTAAACGAGTGTTTCAAACTAATTGTTTTTGAAAACTCTAGAGCGTGTAAGAAAAAGTGAACAAGTCTATTCCCCGTTTTTTTAACAGATATTTCTTCAATTAATTACTACTACACATGTTGCGTAAATTAAAAACTTAAAAATAAATTATGCTTCAAGGAATTAAGCAAATATTTTTAACAAAACTTTCATGAGATGTAGATTCTGAAATAAATTCAATAAGTGTTTTTGTTGATTGACTTTTGGTTGAGTCTCACTAGAGAGTCTCTCTCAACTGCTCAAAAATTAATAATAAACTCACCCTAACATTTACTTACTAGAAATAAAAATGTAAAAAAACTTTGAATTAAAAAGTGTATTTTCCTCCCATAAGAAAACACAGCTAAATTTAACAATGTCAGTATTATTGTGTTATAATTTATTTGACTATATTCCTAACAAAAAGCTGTGATCGAGATCTGGCCCTTTCAGAGGAATTTCCCCCATCCCAGGTTGTTTTCCTTGTTAGTCACCTTCACTGATATAGCAAAAACTGGTGTCATTCTGTTATCAATAACATTGACCATAAAAATGTTATATAACTTCACTTAAGGAATTATTGAATAATAAAAATGTAAAAATGACAGCCAGTGTCAATATACCTTCTTACTAGTAACGAGACGAAAGAACATCTCTGCTAAAAAGAAAAAAAATATTTGTTTGAAATTTGAATCAAGTAAAATAATTTTAAAATATTTTTTAAAACTTTACCTTCAAACGTTAATTTTCTTTCATTTGAACCGGTTTTAAAGACTTCCAGCAGCATAAAAAATGATAAAATTAATTGGGGAATCGAATAACTTTGCAAAAAATGGTCTCCTCGGAGACAACTCCCCCACTATAACTAAAGAAAGAATTCTTTGCATTCTAAAAAAGTAAAAAACTTAAAAAGGAAACCAGCATTAAAAAAAACAAAAAAAAAACAATCCCTCTTGGATTTGAAAAAATTCTTTAATCTTCCATCTCCACAGTCCACAGGTATTTTATTATTTAATAAATATTATTTAATAATTATTATTCAGTTTTTTCAGTTAATTTTTAAATAATTTTTTAATTAATACTAAAACTTTTTTAATGATCTTGTTTCCAATCCGCTATTTTGAAAGAGAGTAAAAAAAAAAAATAATTTAATTGTATTAAAATTAAAACTCTAATCATGAAATAATTAAAATAAAATAAAAACTATTTAATTTTATTATTATTATTATTATTATTATTACTTACCCCATTCCGACACACCGTACATTAAAGGTGACTTGCTTTCAGTCACCTGTCGAACTAATTCATTCATTTTCTTTCTTTCTTCTCCCTTTTTATAGTCGGCTTTACATTCTCTCTTCTTCTCACTCCATGAGCATTTCGATACTTCATACCAAAAGAAAAAATAGTAATTTTAAAGTTTAACTTTTTCTTAAAAACCTAAAAAAACATGTTGATTTAAAAGAAGAAAAACCTACAAATTCTCAACTTGTCTGGAAGATATTGGCAACTCAAACATCAACACAGTTTGTTTTTTTTTTTAAACCACTAGAAAAAAAAAACTTTGGGGTTGCTATGGGCGGAGCTTTTCTTTCTTTTTCTCCTCTCTCCCACTTCTTTCGTTACAGTATACAACATTACCTGACGTTACTTGGATCAAAACAACTACCAACCAAAATAAATATGCGAATTATCTAGCCGAATCTTTTTTTTTTTAATAATAAATATTTAATTTTGTCAAAATTAGTTATCTAAACTACATTAGCATTTTTATTACTTTTTTTTACCTGTAAATAAAACCCAAATATAATTTATTCTTTGCTTTTTTAAATGAATATGTTCGCTTTAAATACACAATAATACATTCTATTCAAATTAATAAATAAATAATAAATATTATCATCAACTCTGTTTTAAATTCTTCAATACTAAAATTAAAAAATAATAATAATCCTAAATTTAATTTATTAAATGTTATGAAGTAGGATCATCTACTTTCTAAAGAAACCTTTAAATGTTATGCAAAAAGAAAATATTTAAAAAAAAAAAAAAAATTCTTTTTATGCGTTTCATCCACCCATCCATCCATCCATCCAGAAGCATTAAAAAAAGATTTCCATATTTTTTAATCTGTAGCCGTAGGGAGCAAGTTAATGTTTCTTTGTTTCGGTCTTGTGTCAGACTTAACCGAACTCCCTACAGCTTACAAGTTTTATGCAGAATTATCATCAGAAGGTTTTCATTGTTATCAGAAGGTTGGTTGTCGGTAGGTTGGAATATGTGGAATTGTGTGGAATAGTGTAAGAATAAAATATACATTTTTCATGTTAACATAGAAATTTATTAAAAGAAATGAATAACAAGAATTCGTAGAAATTAATGTTCAATTAGAAAGTTTAGGGTATCAAGAGTTGTAGAAAATGTTCGTAGTAGTAATGTAGTTATTTAAAATGTCCGCAGAAGTTTAAAGTTCATAGTTGTGTAGTCGCAAAATGTAAAGTCTTTGTTCCTTCCTCTTTTTAGTAGGTCACGACAGGTTGAGAGAAAGAGAAGACAAAACAAATAAATAAAGTGTACTTAATGCGTCCATTTTGTTGTTGTTATTGTTCTCTTTGCAGCGTGGTGTGAAAATGAAGAAAAGGACGTTGGAAGAGGAGGTTGAATGAAACTGTGACGTGCCCTACGTCCGGGTCGGCTTCTTGAATTTTCTTTCGTTACATTGCCACGAGGTCCCAGCTAACCGCTCCCATGTCGACTGACTTTTGACAGGTTAGCGCCGTGGTTTAAAGAGTTAAGCTTCTCATGATGCCGGCTCCAGCAAGCGTTTTCGTGTCTAGATGTGAAAATACGTCATATATAAATTTGCTGTTTTTTTTTTTGTTTTTGTTTTTTGCTGTTGATTGGAAAATCAGGATTCAGAATTTGCTTTTCGCACTGACTTGTGAATTTTTCTTAGTTGGGGTTTGCCAAAATGTTTTTAGTTCCTTATTTCTTATCCCTACAAATATTCATCAGAAAAGGAATAGTTAAGGCTTTTAAGTTTTAAAATTATGTTTGAAAGCTATTCTGAACTAAAACAAACTGTGATGACACAAATTCAATTTTTAGATAACTGATTGTTATGATTTGTTCTTGCAGGCAGTGGCGATTCTACGGGGGGGGGGGGGGGGTAAGTCACCCCACACGCACACACCGAATTTTGGCTGGCTCCTCGGTTGCCCCCCACACTTTTATAAATTTCAAAAATGTATGAATCCAAATAATCTCTGATTTTGATAAGATTTGATCTTCAGCACTTTTTCCTGTGTTTCCTTTTTCATTTAGCTTTTTCATACAGAAAAAAAACAAACAAACAAAATAAAATAAGCAGATAGATAGAAACATAAATGTTGTTAGGGAAGGAAAAAAACTTAATAGTCATATTGTTATATCTGAAGGAAGACATTAATTAGGATTTTAGAAATAATGTCCCCCACTTGATATGTAGATAGTATACACAGGCAGCCAGTGATTTATGGCCGAGTGAAAGAATTGGTCTGTAATTTTCTCCAATCTACCGAAGAGAATTGAATTTGTCCTCCTCCTTCCCAGAAAAATCTCGTCCCCTAAGTGGCCTCCCCAATTTCGCCGCTGCAGTTTTTTTTTTTTTTTTTTCTCGAGTTCACCCTAAGCAAAGCAATCAAGCCACCAAGACACACGGGGTTACTGGGTGTGAAAGAATTAGAAAACAGAAACATTACTACGGAGCGAAAAGAAAAGAAGAGTAACCAGAAGGACAGTAGATAGCAATTGATATTGCATTTAAATTTTTGAAGATTAAAGTTGACTGGAAAGCATGGAGCCAGAAAAGAGTTCAACAAGCGAGAAAATAAACCGTTAGCATTTACGTGTAGCAAACTCAACTGTAAAATAAACTGATGAAACCTCGTCACCAGTCTAGTCCTGCACTTAAAAACAAAATGATTAGTTACCATAGCAAAGAGCTCAGCCGAAAAATTACCATGAAAGTATTTATAGAAAAGGCACAGGGAGGCAATAATATTGCTGATTCTTGTTTGAATTTTATCAAGAAGCTCTAGATAAATAGAAACCATACGTGTCAACAATATTTTAAGCATGAAAGAATGGTAGGAAAACTTATAGATATGCAAGATAACTTCTGGAGAAGGAGGTTGAAATAAATGGTAGAGTTGGAAATTTTTTAAATTTCTAGTTTTAGAATCTGTATTGAATCAATTATAGAAATTTATATAATAAAAAGAAATGAAAACTTATATAGAAATAATTAAAAGGTGAATAAAAAAATAAAAATAATACAATAGACTAGGTTTGTTTATTACACTTGCATTTCAAGTGTTTAAAAACATCTAAACTTATTTATAAATAGAACTGTGTGTGTGTGTGTCCGTTACCTATAGACTCCGAAACGGCTGAACCGATTTTCTTGAAAATTTACAGTTGTACTATAAGCGACTGCGAGTGTTCTTAGCTAGGTTTTGTGTCAAGGTACCCCCGAAAATCGATAATCGAAAAAATCGGGTTATAGAAGGAGTAATTCGATTTTAATCAAATTTGATACACTCATAGACAAAGACATAAGGAACGATATTCAGAAGTTTCAAGGTGTCAGTTCTTACAATAGTGCAGAAAATCGATAATATATATATATATATATATATATATATATATATATATATATATATATAAAAGGCAGGATGTTTGTGTGTGTGTCTGTTTATCTACCTGTATGTCTGTATTTTTTCAGCCCTTTTATTTTACTTTTTGCTTCGGGTTCGGCTCTAAGTAGGTATAATTGTAGTTCTTAGTCTCAGCCATGATACCATTTACTCAGCGGACTTATTTAGCCTTCAAAATTCAGTTTATGACGAAAAAACTTATTTGATATCGATACCAGAAAATCAAAATTTGACTTACATCCATTCATTTTTCTTTCAGCCTACTGTTTCGCTTTAACAGGAAACAACTATTGCTTTTTAGTCTTTCGTGCCAACGTCCAAAGAGTTTGAGCTCCAGGGCCATGGATTAGTTTGAAAGCTTTCATTACACCCGAGCAACGCCGGGCTATACTGCTAGTTTATTAATAAAAGAAAATTACTAATATGTATTCTAATGCTAAAGCTGAATGGCTAGTAAAAATGGCTTCAACAAAATCTAATGTGTAAAACTTGTAGCGGCCTAACTACTTTTTTTAATTTGTTATGTAATAATGTTAGCTTCTCAATTCAATGTGTACCAAAAAGTGAACAAACAAGACGTAGGTAGACAAAATTTTAATTATAACAATAATCAGTTAAAGGGAGAGAACTTATTTTCACCCTTTTAATAATTAACTGGAGATGTATGAAACACTTTCTGTATGTGTTTAAGAAAATAATTTAAACTGTTCAAAGTTGATGAGTTGGTAAAATAGTCTGTAATTTGTTCCAGTTCAAAGTGATGAGTTGGAAAATAGTCTGTATGTCCAAATAATTGAAATAGTTCAAAGTGATGAGTTGGAAAAATAAACCGCAAGCAAGGTGTGTGTGAATAAGAATGTCAAAAAAAATACTTGCGTTTTAGCCGATAAGTTGAAGTAATATAATTATTTACCAGGAGAAAAATATTGAATGCAAAAAGGTTGTTATTGCAAAGTTTGAATATTTAATTTAGTTTCTCAGGCAGGTAAAAATGAAACCAGCTTATTTTCTTTTTAAAGAGTAGGCGAAAATATATATGCCTTAAAAGAAAAGTGGTTTTCTTTTTAACGAGTAGGCTAAAATATATATGTGCCTTAAAAGATAAGTGAGCTGGAAACAATAGGTCTGGTAGCTTCAAAATCTTCTTTCCAACTGAAGCTTCAAGAGCGGGAAGATTCCCGCTTTTTCGAAAGAGAGGCAAAATGCTGCTGCTGATTGAGAACAAACCAATGAAAAGTTTGGTTACAAAAAGAAGATGGTTTGATTAATTTTACAATTTTCCTTCTCGAACTTTTTATAAATATAGGTGATACGAGGGTATCGTAGAGCGCTCGACAAACTTTTTATATTTGTAGCTCAAATTGATGTTATAAAAAGCACTAAAATGAAACCTGACAGTTTAAAAAATACATGTATAAAATTTGTTTTTAAAATTTGTAAAACAAAAGACTCAAGTCTTATTGTTTCAAAACCCGCCTAAATAAAGTTTGCAAAGAGGCATAGTTTAGAAGATATATTTTGTAATTTTTTAACCAATGGGAAAGGTACGAACACAGAGTATCAATTTTCTGATTCAACTCAGAGAAGTCTGGCTTGTCAGACTGACAGAAGGGATTTAGCCATCACAGGCAAAAGATGGTAGCTGCTGGAAAACAGAAAGAATTTGGCTTTCACAGGCAAAAACTGCTGGTAGCTTCTAAGGGTTTAAATGCTAAAGGGGTTTTTTGCTATTCACAAGGACAATGCCGATGAAGAAAAACAAAAATTAAATAAAAACTGACTATGCTGACGATGTAACAGAACAAAAGAAATTGAAAGGAAAAATACCTACAAACTTAGAGAGATGTATGATTATATTTTTATTGTTTGTAATAGTTACAAAATTACAAGTATAAAACCTGATTTGGGACATTTTATGAAAATATAAAATCTATCTTATCTCAATTTTTAAAAACTGAACTGTTGTTTATACAAAGCCAACCATGCCTCTAAATTTGCCATCCTTCTCAACTTCTTTCTACAGTCATATGAATAAGAAAGAATAAGGGAACATTTTGTTGATACTAATTATAATTGTTTTTTATGGTTCATGTTTTTTTATGTGCCTAACATAATTATACATAGAATTTGTTATTTTATCGAATTGTGTGACGCATAAATGTCAATTTAGTGTAAGGTCGTCTCGTAAATTTTGTATTTTCTGCCATTATTGTTTTTATGTCACTTATGTAAATTGATTTCCTGTTTCGCATCGGAGAAAGTGTTTTGGGGTTTTTTTGTTTTGTTTTTTTTTTTGTTTTTTTTGTTTTTGTTTTTTTCTTTTTTCACAAGACATTGGATAAGAGTAAGACATTGAACTTTTTTCTTCGCCTCAACCCCAAAAACCCTTTTACAATTTAAAAATAATTATAATTTTCTTAGAACTGAATTTTTTTCCCCTAGGAAGTTTCCACAAAAATAAATAAGCTTGTGTGAAGTGCAAAGTAAAATGTTGGAATTTTTTCCTAAATTAATAACTGTGTGTGTATGATTATTTCAGATCCAAGAATAATAAAGAAAACTCAAAGTGCCTGTGTGTCTACTGAAAACTGAAAATGTATGTATCTGTACGTGTATGTTCAAATATTATGTAAAACTGTGGCCTAAAATAAAGAGTTTTACTACCAGCATATTTCTCACCTTGGCCAATGTACGTGTTCTTGCTTAATAGAGATAAGGGGCTTCTTGAAAAGAAAGACGAATAAAGTTCATCTTCTCTCTCCAAGGTCGATAATAAACATTAGTATATCCGTATTAAAGAATTGTACTACTCGAGAAGGAGGAAGAATAATAAACCAATCAAATTGTTCTACTTTGTTTTTCAAAAATCCAAAGTTTAGAGCCTTTAGAATAAAATATAAGCAAAATTAGCAATCCAAAAGTCAATAGGTACACTTACTTTAGAAGGATTCTACTTTTTTGGGTACCAATCACTTCAAAGTAACTGCCTTCGATCAACTACCCACTTTTAGCAAATAGCTTACACTGTGATGAGTACGAAATAAAAATAACTCACTTTTCTTCACTGATTGCAAATTTGCGAGCCAGTGTGAAAATCTATTTTTTAACCAATAGGAAAAAAGATTGCCTCCTTGCTGAGAAGAAGATCAAGGCAAATTTTACGAGCAAGGGAGAAAATATTTATTAACCAATAAAAAGAGTGATTTGCAGAAAACAACAAATTGATTTTTCAATGACCGGTGTCATGTTTCTTCCAGCCCCAAAATGAGCCGACCATGTGATCGAGTTGGTTACATATTTCACGGTTTTCAGTCAGTCAGAAATAGAGATTGAAAAGGAAGCAGAGAGCGCTCAACCCAGCATAATGTAACAGAAACTGTCAACCGCCGATCAGGCACAATTGTCCCGGCGACTTGTATTCGCACCCTCTCACTTTCTCTTTCGTACTGCTTTCTTTATTTCTCCTCCTTCCTCTTCACCTAGTCACCATAAACAAAAAGAAAGAGAGAAACAAGTAATTAATACTACTCTGTTGATACATCACATCAAAAATATGGACTTATCTTTATCTGAGCAAATCACATTTCACTAAAATGAACTCTTAATTCTTTAAACTCTTTACTACTATTTCTCTTAGAATATTTTCACAGATTAATAATTACGTACATACAATGTGATGTTATGCTGCTCTATGAATAGATTTTCATTTATTTATTCATACGAAACAGTTTTATATTCTCTCAACCTTCTGATCTGGAGTAAATTGTGAGAAGTTCATTTATTTATTCATACGAAACAGTTTTATATTCTCTCAACCTTCTGATCTGGAGTAAATTGTGGGACGTTCGGTAATGTTTGGCACAAGGCTAATTTAATAACTAATAAGAATCTAGTTCTCTTTCACACAGTTCCAAGTTTGAGATAAGATGCTAAGCTTACCACTCTAGAACAGACGCACATGGCTTAGACAAGACACTTCACTCACTTTTTAACTCACCAACAGAGTAAGTTCAATTATTTCTTTATTTTTATAGATATTATTATAAAAACATTCCTTGAATGTTTTCTTTCAGAAACTATCCTTCAACATTCTCTACACGAAAGTTCCTGATTGAATGCAAAAAATATGTCTCGTTCTATTCCATTTTCTGATCGAAATAAAGGGTTAATTCAAAATTCCAATCACCTGAAGAAGGCTGAAGCGTACAACGATAGAAACGTTGTGAATATAGCAACAAAGATGAGGACAACAGTCCGAACAATGTAAATAAGACAGATAATTACAATACCTCACGTCAGAAATACTGACAAAAATTAAACACTTCTTTTATTCCCAAATTTAAATCTAATTGTAAATAAATTTTCTTTTTAATCTCACACCTTCTTTTCCTTTGTGCCTAATAACCTGACTAATTTTTATTTGTCTTTTGTATGAGAATAAAAGGCCAATAATTTTGATTCTTTATATTTTAATTAATTGAACCATATATAAAAAAAAGTATTATTATTATCACTGTTAATATATGTATGCTTAGAATTAATTTATTTTCAAATGTTTACAATTTTCTACTGAATTTTGTTAGAAGACTCACGGTTATTCTAAACAGACTTTCACATAAATATTAACTTTGGATTTCTTCCAATCATCATTCTGTAATTACTTTCTGCTTCTAGCTTTCCGGCTTGTTGGAAATCCACTTCTGGAATTTCATTCTTTAAGATCTTCTACCAAACCGCCTGATCCTTCTAACTATCAGCTGTCTACCTCTTTTTGGTAAAATACTAAAGGCTATAATCAACGTTGAATTGGTTAAAACTCACACCTCACAGACTCTTCTTTCTGCTAAGCAACATGGCTTTCAATTTTCTAGATCAACTACTGCTGTATTAATGATTATTGCTGAAAGAATCTGTTAAGCTTTAGTTAAGAATGGTGAATTTCGGCTGTTGCTTTGGATATCTCAAAGGCATTTTACATGGTTTGGCATAATGGTCTTCTTCACAGGTTGAAATGTTATGTTATTTTTAAACAAAATTTTTAAACAAATCTTTGGACTGATTCATTTTTTCTTAACAAATGACGAAATGAAAGTTGTCTTGATCGGCTACTCTTCTAGATCTTTTTGTACTAATGCAGGTGTCCCATGGCTTTATCTTTGGACTTACAGTGTTCTTAATTTTTATCAGCAACCATCTTCATAGCATCAATTCTCAACTCGGTATCTTTGCTGATCACAAAACAATTTACTTCGGTAAATCTAATTGGTTCAATAAAGTCAAATTGGTAACTGATCTAAAAAATATGACCTACATTTTATTGTTAACTAGAGCAAGGAATGGCTTGTTAATTTTAACACCCCCAAAAAGAAACTACTTTCTATTAATCATCCAAGAGAAACCTTTCTGACTTTCATAAGCATGGTTGATGTAAATGTTTTCTGCTGCCATGAAGTGGGAAAATTATACGGAATTAATTGTTAGGTTTGCTGCTAGGAAAGTTTGTTCACTGTGTCATGCTAGACTTTTTTTTTACCCAAATCAATCTTGCATTTCCTTAAATCTACCATTCATTCATGCATTGAATATTGCTGCCATATATAGACCAGTGCTCCTGCTATATATTTAGAGATCCTTGAGAAAGAACAATCTGCAATGTTATTGGTCCTGACCTGACATCTTGACTTTAGTCACTTTCCCAGCGATGTGACCAAGCTTTCCTGTGTTTTTTCTATAAATATTTACTTTGTGATTGTTTTGATAAACTTTGCCCTATGGTACTTAGACTTTTTTATGAATTTAAGTGCAGTACTAGATTGGCAACTAGGTCTCATCATTTTTCAGTTGAAGTGGTTAGATATAACTTTAAGTTCTATGTTAACACTTTCTTTTCTTGCATTTCTTGCTTATGGAACTTTCTTTCAGCTTCTTGCTTTCCAATCAAGAGTTTGATTTTCAAAAATGATTACGCAATGTCAATTGTTATCTTTTGTTTTCTTAATTCTTGTTATTTTATTGTTCTCTCTCCTTAATAATGTTTTTCTTTTTCTTATATTCTTTCACACTCAATAACCCCCCTGCATCTTCATGGGTTTTTTGCCTTGATTAAGGGTGACATGTTTTTTTTTTAAAAGACTTGGATTAATTATTAGCTTTTCTTCATTCTTTTCAATGTACAAAAGACTAAAGGAATTTTGTATTTGGTAAAAAAATACAAAAATAGTTGAAATAAATGTTTGAGTTAACATTTACTTTATATGAACACACAACAAAGACAGACAAAACGAGCCGAATTTAAGAACAAACGACAAATGTATTGTTAACACAAAATAACGAATGAATTACACAAATTAAGTTCATTGTCAACGATGGCTAATAACATGTATATAAAAATAATCGATACAAATATACCTTCACAAAAAAAAATTAAAATGCTGCATAAGGTCCTATTAAATATAGAGAATATTACATATAAAATGTAGAAAAGGAGAAAATACTTCTCTGAATAGTTTGTAATGAACAAAACAAGATCTAGATTTAAAATTCAAATGCTAAGCACTGACTCATTGTATTTGTTAGAAATAAAGAGACTCGAATTTACAAACTTTGCTTAGCACACACGCAAAAGCAAATCCAAAACAAAGCTCGTGAAATGTTACACCTTGATGCGATATGTTTTGGAGCCAATAGAAAACTAGGAAACATCTAAAAAAACAAACTTCAAATAATCTTCGACCTTTTCGCGAGCCGACGCGAAGTTTGTTCGTCATCCAATGAGTTTTTCGAGCCCCACAAACGAAATAAAAGACGGGTCAAGTTCGCCTGTCGCCAGAGAGAAGATGGCGAGCGTATTGACACATCCCTTGACAAACGTCAAGCGATCGCTATTATTATCTCTTTCTTTTTCTCTCACCTCTAACCTTCCTTTTCATCGTTCATCCGTCTGTCTCCTTTGATACTTGATAATCGAACAGAATCCTTTAAGACTGAGCGATAACTTCAAAGACATTCCTACCCAATGATAACGCTCATACCTACATACATACACACAAGTTACTACTATGAACTCTTGATACTCTGAACTCCTTACTATTGAACATTTAACTTTTACTAATTCATGTTATTTTATTTTGTTAATAAATTTCTATTTAAACATACAAAAAGTATATACTTCCACAAATCCATCTTCTGATAACCTTCTGATAATTCTGATAAAACCTTAAGTTGTGGGGATTGTCGGCTATGTTTGTAAATTAGCTTTTTACCAGACATGCCTGACCGTCCCTACATCTACAGTGGTGCCTCCTCCTGCCACACTGGTGACCCCTCCTGCCACAAGTTTACAAATAATTGGTATACTTTTCGAAATAAAGATCGTGGTGACAACGAAGACTGTTCTCTTTCTTGATATGAGAGCGACTTTGCTGTTCCAAACAATTCTTGCCTGGTGGTTGTTAAATTTCTTCTGTATTGTTTTTCTTTCTGGACCTGAGCGACCTAAGTTCCAGCAGTAAACATTTGTCAACTCTTTCAATTAAATTCAAGGCCCCTTTTATAACCTATAGATAGGCTTCGAATTCATTTCTCAGAATTCAGAGGGATAACTTTTGATTAGTTCTGGATGAAAAACAAATGCAGCGGTTTTCTCACAAAACTAACCTGTAACCCTGTAAGTTATTTGTTCACCACTGCTGAAGCCTGGCATTGAACTCACAACTCTTTGGGTCAAGTCACAGGAACTAACCAACGTCTATACCCGCTGGGCCATGTATCCTTAAACAACTTACAGGGTTAGATGGAGATAACTCATGACTTCCAAAAGAAGCTCTACTACGCAAGGAATAGAGTTTATATACCCCAGTGATTGTAATAAAGGGTTCGGTTCGAAATTCCTGGCACCTGAAGAAGGCCGGAACGTACAACGGCCGAAACGTCGTACAAATGGCAACAAAAATGAGGACAATAGTCCGAATACTGTAAATACTACCTCATCTCAGAAATATAGACAAATACATTTTAGCATCTTGCTTAGGATTTGTATCAGAATTGTTTAACCTATTAGTGAATTTGAACACTAATATTAATATTTTTCATAATCAAGATAACTTTGAATGCTTTCCAATGATATGATTGGTTCTAAAGGACTCTCATAAGTGGCTTTGAATAATCTTCTTATTGCATTCACTCAAACAATGTATACCACTTCCAGGGCAAGCCACTTAATCCTTATTTAATCAAGACGGACAGCCAGAAGTTCAAAATTTAATGTTTTGTCTGAGCTTTTCTAGAGATAATCACCAAGTAATTAAACCTACAGAGTTTTCAGAGGAAGGCACATATCTGAATTTTACTGAAAACCCATGTTTAGAATTTAACTGTTCTAGGACTACTTTAATGATTTTTTTTCTTAAAAAACAGGTTTTCGGTTTTTATGTTATCGAACAATAACCAAGATAACACTATCTGAACATCAACAGCAATAATTACATCTTTGATACAAACATTTGATAAAGATTTCAAGATCTTGGCTAAGTACATTAATAACAACTCAAATGAAAGCAAGGACTTTGCTTTTAGGAATTCTGTTTTAGCCTTAGCAAAAATTAAGGAGGCTATAGAATTCTGTCTCATATAGAAAGAGAAAACATATGACTTTTTGGAGGCATCACAAAATAAATACAATTCCACAGAAATGGAATTGAAAACTGCACATCTGGGAAATTTCAAAGAACTTAAATGTGCAAGCTTTTTAGATAAATTATTCCAGGTCTTTTAGTATCCTATTGGTATAATTTAACCCGATATTTTTAATTTCCACAAGTCACTAAGAAGTATTCACATTTTAATTGTCTGTAGCAAGGACAAAGGGAAGAGGTCAAGCATACTAGAATTTTGTGTCAGTATTTTTCATTTACTGTTGACAGAGGAATCTAAAACTCTCATTGACATTTCTAAAGTATCTTTGACAGTATTATACTTATATCCTAAAGTTTTGTTCTAAGTTAATACTGTCGGATTTCTCAATATTTGATTGCTTAATAAATCCGATTTTACACACACTAATGAAAAGAACACTTGTATTTACGAAATAATCAATAGAAAATCCGTTTTTATTCGATAATTGGCTGACACATTTTTGCCATATGCGGATTTCATTGAGGACAAAAATAGATACAACATCTTATTTATTGACCAACCAGAAGACAGAATAAAATATTAAAAACTGATACTATTCTTGGTTTTAAAAATGCTTAAATACGCGTGATTTTGCCTTTTTTTTTTTTGAGAGAGAGAGAGAGAGAGAGAGAGAGAGAGAGAGAGAGGTCATCCACGGACGCAATCCGGACAACCTGCCTTTTCGTATACTCGCACCTTCTCCTCATGCAACGAAAGAAAGAGCATTATAGCGTTACGAGTTGTCTAACTAGACATTCAAAAAAACAGACGACACACATCTCACTCTATCACTCTCTCTTTCGCCTTGCCTTTTCTTCTTTCTCACAACTGTCCGGCAACAAAAGAAAGAAAGAAACAAAGAATCAACATACAAACGTTCACTACTATCGTACACGCATTAAAACCATCAACTAAACTTTTCTTCAAAAACATTTTCTCTTGAATTCAACAAAAAAGGGACTTTTCACACTTAAATACAATTCTCATGAATACCAAAATTGATGTTATATTTTGATTAATAAATCTCATATTTATAACGATAAAAATCGATCTTTCTTATCCTTTGATGTTTGTTCAACCTTCTGATCTTTTTAAATGTGAGGAGTTCCGTTGTGTTTGGTACAAAGCCCATTTAAAAAATCACGACCGATGCTCCCTACTATGTTCTACAATTTTTATCGTCTTCTAGACACCTATTTAATTTCTTGCAATTTGAGTTAAACGAACGCAACTCAAAACGTCCATCTGCCATTCTTTTCACGGATTCTTTGTATATAACAATTCTTCAGGAGAATCATTTGTCGTCTTCGCTGGCTCTCTAAAGTAGACGATACTAAATTTCTCACTGCACTATTCTCTCTTTCGCCTTAACATTTTTTCTCCCTAACATCGAGTCAGCAACAACAAAAAGGAGAGTAACAAGAAATTAATGTAAGATACTTACTACTATCCGTTCATGCATAAACAAATACAATGAGACTTTTCTTCGAAAACATTTCCTCCTAAATTCAAGAGAACTGAACTTTTATAAAAAAAATATTATTGCTGAAAATCTGATGAACTTTTCACAATCAATTATAATTTTTATAAGTAACAATATTTGATGATTAATAAATCTTTTTTTTTTTTTAAAAAAAAAGAAAGAGATCTTTTTATTTATTTGGTACCTTTTAAACACTCTGCACCTTCTTAATTATTAATTGTGTGGAGTTCGGTTATGTTTATCACAAGGCTAATTAGATAAATATAATCGAGGTCCCTACACCAAAAAAGCAAGATAGTCACGAACGCGACGCTCACCGTTTTCAGAACGCCAACCGCTTTTACCGACGGAAAAATTTCTTTTCATTAGTCGACGATTGGATAGGTCAAAGTATATCTGAAACGCATTTAAAGCAACAGCTGCCACCGACTTATCATTTATTTCATACAAAACAAAACACACGTGTCCTTTTTCACGATGAATGACTTTCTCTTTCGTTTTTATAGTGTTGGATAACAAAAGTCAGTATTGTAGTGAATAGGAAATTTAGAATTAAAATTAACCTTCTTCTTCACTTTTACAAAAATTCACAATGAAGTGTGAAATCCTGGTTTTTCCCAAAGAGAAAAGAGACTGATCTTGTGCTTTAAGAAAAAGTCGAAACCGAATTTCGCAAGTAGGTGTTAAATTGATTTTTTTTACCAATGGGAGCAACTTGCAAGACTTTAGATTTCAATAAAAGGACTTAATCAGCCTCAGTCAGATGGAAGCAGCGAGAAAGCCAAAACTAAAATGTAACTTCAACTTCAAATCGACCCCGAGATAAGGTTAGGTTGCACCTTGTTCTCTTCTTCTTATTTCTCGTGTACTGATTCCTTTTATTTCTTCTTCTCCATCCAAAGACATTCCTACTGAATACATACATACGTACGTACGCATATACTCTTTCGACAATTACTACTACGAACATTTTCTACCAATCTTGATACCCTTAACTTTAACTTTCTAATTGAACATTAATTTCAACGAATCTTGTTATTCTATTTTTTTAATAAATTTCTATTTTAAAATACAAAATGTATATTTTATTCTTACACTATTTCACACAATTCCACATATTCCAACATGCCGACAACCAACCTTGTGATAATGATGAAAACCTTCTGATAATTCTGATGATGATAATTCTACATAAACCTTGTAAGCTGTAGAGAGTTCGTTTATGTATGACACAAGGCCGAACCAAAAAACATTAACCAGCCCCCAAAGCTTCACTGGTGACCCCCGACGTTTGAAAAGAACACGCAAAAACGCAAATGAAGAAAAGAAAAATTGGAAGAAGTGTTTGACAGAATCTGTGACGTGCTCTACGTCCGGGTGGCGTGGTGTGAAATTTCTTTTGTCACATTGCCACGAGATCCGTCAGCTAACTGCTCCTTTATCGGACTGGACCCTTGACCAGTCACAGAATGTCCTTAAGTACTTAAATCTGGTCATGTGACCGGCTCCAGCGAGTATTTTCGCTTATAGGTGTGAAAAAAACGTCATATTGTGAATTTTCGATTTGTAATCCAATCAGGATCCAGAATTTTGCTTTTCACACTGACTTCTGAAATTTTTCTTATTTGGGTTTTTCCAAAATGCTTTTAGTCGTTTGAATCCGATTTTGTGGGTGTGCAATTTTACTTTGGGTTTTTCCAAAATGTTTTTAGTCGTTTGGATCTGATTTTTCGGGTGTGCAATTTTACTTTTTGGTGTTTTAGTTGATGGATGATATAGGATTTGTATCTTATACTTAAAAAAAATAATAATTTATTTCATTTTAATTTTTTTTTAAATTTGATCATAAGGTTTTTCTAATATCGACCAAAAAACTATATTTCTTACTTCGAAATTACATTATCAAATGCATGCTGTTCCTCAAATTGACACCAG
This sequence comes from Ascarosepion bandense, assembly GCA_037127315.1. Classification (NCBI taxonomy): domain Eukaryota; kingdom Metazoa; phylum Mollusca; class Cephalopoda; order Sepiida; family Sepiidae; genus Ascarosepion; species Ascarosepion bandense. Next base: position 177,682 of record JBBBDQ010029238.1, read on the forward strand.
GGTAAACAGCTTTGTTTACCGATGGTACGCTGCCAATTTTAATTGGACAATTAAATACTGGTCTAATTTTATTAGTGGTATGTTTATCACGTTTAATTACACACCTATGTGGTGTCCAAATATATATCCAATAATCTTTAGGGGAAGAATATATACGTTCTACAATTTCCTCTTTTTACTGCTCCTAATCGTGAAGTAAATTCCTTTCTAAATTTTTGACTATCTAAAACTTTCAAAGCAGCTGCATAATTTGAAGAGACTAATTTTAATTCATACTTATTCCACGGAAGCTCTCTATCTGATTAAATTTTTGAATTATTATATTTGTTCTATATCAAAATCACTTAAGGCATCTTCGTCTTCTCATCTTAAAAACTCTCTAAAGTAAACATTTTATTCAGATTTCTTTCGGACATAGTCTTCAAAACCTGCCACAAATAGGATCAAAATAATCCATTTTTGGGGTTAAAACTAAATTCACGTAATTGTTTTGACAGGAAGAATACTGCAATGTGATTGTGTAATAATTATCATAGTCATTTTCTCTACTACCATCTCGCGGTTTTGCTCTGGAAGCAAGAAATTAGAGTCTAATTATTAGACATATTCCCGAAAGGATTTATGCCAGTGAGAGTTTCCCATGCCGATTCATTCATGCCTTCTACTAACTGCATTGGCCTGTAGTGAATACGGCCTTTATTCACCACTCCATTTTACTGTTAAGCAAAAAGCATGTAAACAAAACAATTTGCTGAAAAAGTTGTTTTTAAATGAGTTCAAAGGATATGTCTTGAAAAAGGTAAAATGCTTTGTTCTTGTGAGTGAGTGAGTGAGTGAGTGAGTTGTAATTTTGTGTTCGTGTTAGGTTCTTAACTTCGTAAAATTCAACTGTTAATGGTTGCGTGAACATCAGTGGCACTTGGCTGAAATAATAATTCTCACTAAGTCCCCTTCTTATATACATTATGATAGGATCAAGAGCACTTGTTCAAATTTCTGGCGTGATACGTAACTAACCATGTTCTGTGACTTGTTCTCACATGCTTCATATTTTCTGACCAATCAGTGATTACTAGCGCGAAATTCAAATTTTTAATTTTCTGATGTGTTTAAGAAAGACGAGTTATCGTTCTGAAGCAAATATAATATTATTATATTTTTTTATCTGAACTCACTACATGTGCGATAGGTAAATTATCGTAATTTTTTGTTTTTAATTTTTTTAATTTAATATTGCAAAGTGGATTCCACACGCCTAATGTACTGAATAATATATCGTAGGAGAATAAAAATTGAATAATGAATTAAATAAATAACAAACTAGTAATAACAAATAAATAATTTCATTTTCCCATAATGCAAATGGAAACCAAGAAAAAGTGTTTTCAGTCACGTCAAAAGATTGCGACCCAACTTCCGGAAAAGAGATCGTCTTTCTTTCGATACTTTCAAATCATTGGATTCAGACGTGTTTTTGCAGTGCTCCTAGGAAAGGGAGTCAGTCACACTCTCTCAATATCATGCTGACTTGAAGTGGGCCACTCTCTTACCTCCGAATTAGCATACACACGTGACGTGCGTCAATAAAAATTGACCCTTAATCTTCTAACTGTGTTTTGTGGTATTTATTGAGGTTCAACAGCATTACCACCTTCTGATACCAAATAAAAAAAAAAACAAGTACCAACCCACTACAATCTAAAAAATTCTAACGGCTAAATGCTAAATCTGCCTTGAGGTCAAAGAGTCCTGCTGATCAACCATTTTAGATACCTACACCAATCCTTTCAAAACCTCAACGATCAATACGCATGACCTGTTCACCTATCACTAACCCCAACTACCACCCTAACACAACCAAATATAAGAAAAGAGGCTTTCCATTCCTACACATTCCGTCTGAAGAGACATTCAACTTTCAATGTCGAAACAAATGTACCTTTGTAACTCAATTTATAAAAACTTATGTACATGTTCTAAAATATAATTTATAATTAATATATATATATATATATATATATATATATATATATATATATATTAAGGCAAGATGTTTGTGTGTGTGTGTGTTTATCTGTTCAATGAGAAAACAGTAAGTAAGGAGTTAAGAGTATCAAGAATTTGTAGTAGTAACTTGTGTGGATGTATGTATGAGCGTTATCGTTGGGTAGGAATGTCTTTGAAGTAATCGCTCAGTCTTAAAGGGTTCCGTTCGGTTATCAAGTATAAAGGGACAAACGGGTGAACGATGAAGAGGAAGGAGGTGAGAGAGAAAGATAGAGATAATAATAATTATCGCTTGATGTTTGTCAAGAGACGTATTAATTACGCTCTGGCGACAGGCGAACTTGCTCGTCTTTTATTTCGTTTATGGGCCTCGAAAAGGTCATTTGGGAATTCACTCCCGGATATGATTCTGGCCTTCCCATTGGACGACGAACAAAATCGCGTCGGCTCGCGAGAAGGTTCCGTAAAAGAATTTGTTTCTGATAATTAAAGATTATTTGGGTTTTGTTTTTTTGATGTTTCTTAGTTTTCTATTAGCCGAAACACATTTCGCATCAAGGTGTGAAATTTCACGAGTTTTGTTTGGGATTCGCTTTTGCGTATGTGCTAAGCAAAGTTTGTAAATTCGAATCTTTTTTAATTTCGAACAAAATCAATGAGTTGGTGTTTAGCATTTGAATTTTTAATCAAGATCTTGTTTTGTTCACTGGGTGTTCATGTCACGTCGGGGTCATCATTTGTGGGGGTTGTATTTGACTTCCTGCCGCTAACAGAAATTGAATATCGGTAGACCGCAATGAACAAAAAAACAAAACGAAAACTTGAGTAGAAAAATGAATCGCCAATGTTTATTGAAATACGTGGATTCAAAGGTACGAAGGTATAGAGAAAGGTTGACCTCAAGTCAGTCTGACGTTGAGTGAGGGTGGCTGAATCTTCCCTGTCTTGCAACAGCTATCAAAGACAACCGAACTCAATGGTTGGGAAGTGAGAAAATCATCTCTTTTCTAGAAGTGAGGTCATAAACTTAACATATGACCGGAAATCCCTTTTTGGTTTCTTTTTGCATTATGGGAAAATTAAATTCTTTATTCTTTTATTAATTCTTTTATTAATTATTTTGTTTTCATTCACCCATAGTATATCCCCAGTAATACATGACAAGGTTGAGTTTGAGATTGTTCTAATTTTGAGAAATATTCATTTGAGGTGGTTTTCTCGGCTGATATTTAACCTATGGGTGTATCGTTAATAGTTGTTGCCATTCCCCATGATTTTGAATCAGACGGAGGTATTTTGACTGTGTTACAGATTTCAGTCTGTCCAAGGACAAATTTTGATGATTTCCAGAATGGAGCTCTATAACAAAATATTTTTCATGTCTCTCTATGACTTCAAACAGTCCAGCAAATGGGGCTTCTAAAGGAATCCCTACTCTATCGACTTATTCTTGCGTTCTGTGTCATCTTTGGATCCCCACGCTACTACATAAAACGATATCAACGAAAAGAGTATTTTATTTTTGGCATTCGTTTCATTAAGAGTGACCACTTGGATTCTAAGAGGCGGTAGGAGGAATGACGTTACCCTGCGTGATGCTTGTGGAATATATGGTCTTGGGGAGGGTGTGGAAATGTCACATAAAATAGTTCTGTTTCCAAAAGTGTAAACCATCAGCTTGTCTTGTCTATGTAGGCATTTTATTTTTGTGTCACAAGGTTTGACTGTCACCGCATCTGCAGGTCTGGAGAGGCAATCTGTTACAATATTTTCTTACTCGGGAATATATATTATATCAATTACATATTCAGACATTAACGTCAGCTGTCTCTTGTTTATTTGATGTCATCGGTGTTGCTTAAAAGCTAATGATCAGTGAACTAGGTGACATGTCTACTTTTAATTTGAGATTTGAATTGCAACACTACCAAGTAAGCTGCCAATAACTTCCGGTCAAATTTTATACATAAGAATGTGCTTCGCTGGTGATGAGTATGTACTAAATTTGACATATTGTGGAAGGTACCATAGATCGTCCTGCGCGATGCTTGTGAAATAAATGGTTTGGGTTAGGATGTAGGGATGACACATTAAACAGTTTTGTTGCTAACAGTGTAAGCATTCAGCTTGTTTATGTAGGCCTTGATTTATCTGTAATACTCTTGCTGCTCACCGAGGTCTGGTAAGTTACAAAGTTCGTCTGTCACTTCATTTTCTGAACTGCTGTCTTCTTACGAATATATATATATATATATATATATATATATATATATATATATATATATATATATCAGTTACATATTCAGACATTAACGATAGGTGTCGCTGTTGTTTATCTGATTTTGTCGGTGTTGTTTTATGAAAAGATAATGCTAGTGGCTTATGGTGAGTGAACATGTCTGTAAAGGATGAAGCGTCCATTACTAATTTATATTTACGAGTACTCGGCGTAACTTGCGTCATGAAATAACACAGGAAATAAGGAAACACGAAAAGGCAAAAGTAACCAGAACAATATATTAACAAAGGTTACATAGAGTTGAAAGCATGCAAATCAAATAATGAAAGAAAAGTTCTTTCCCTTCGTCTGAGGAGAAACGTAAATGTTCGATAGAAGATTAAATTGAATCAAGTTAAGTTTGAATAAAGTTAATGTACATACTGTTAATGCCTGTTTCCAATTGGAATTTTTAGCGTTGTGTGTGCATGCTGGTGAGAAATAAAAATTTGCACGTATGTATGTGTGATTTAGGTAATAAACATATCTGCTCTTGCCCGGGACGGAACCCTTAACTGCCTTAACACGTAACGCTCCCGGCTTATATCGGCATGCCGTTAGCGCGGGAAAACTAGGGTTATCACGTGAACGCTGAATGACTATGTGTGTGGGTGTGAATGTATCAAACCCTACATGTCTATCTTTAATTTTGAATTTGAATTGCAACACTGCCAAGTAAGCTGCCAGTAACTCCCGATCAAATGTGGACCATGTCCTTTGGTTTTCAGAGAGTTTCTTATCAAATAACCCAATAAAAGCAGGTCTGTTGTCAATCATCTGATGCAATAGTTGGAACTATCCGACACGAGATGAGTTACATCTGAGTTTGAGTAAGGAAATGCAATGAGTTTTCCAAGGATATTTTTAATGTTTATGAATTATTCTTTTTCAGCATCATCACGCTTTATGGTTTTGCTCTGCGTGTGCTTCTTTGTCAGTTCAGTCAGTGGAAGAAGAATGTCTGCTGACCATGGAACATTTTTCATATAAAAGTCAAACGCAGAAGTGTTTTTGAATCAGTTGGTTCCGGGAATTCATTTATTTCCTGCTTTTTCTCTTTTGTGGGAGTTAAGCCTTCCAGACTAATAAAATGGCCCAGAAATTCAAATTCCTTCTTGAAGAAATGGCACTTGTCCAGTGAAATTTTAAAATTATTTTCTTGTAAAATCCCTAGAATTTTTTCTAAATTATTGTAATGTTGTTCTGCTTTTCGTGAAAACTAGAACATTACCCACATAAATGAAAACACAGTTGACCTGGAGAAATATATTGTTCATAAATCTTTGAAATGTAACTGTTGCATTTCGTAGACCAAAAACGCATATATACATACTCAAAGAGGTTCAAAGTTTTACCACTGATGTTTTCTTTATATCTTCTCTCATAGGTATTCGGCGGTAGGCTTGTAGAAAGTCAATTTTTTACCTAATTTATAAGAAAGACTATTATTATTTGGTACAAGATATCTGTCGGATTTTGTCTATACATTTAAATTCCTGTAGTCTTCACAGGCGTGCCAGTGTCCAGTTGTGGATTTTTGAACCATGTGAAGGAGTGATGACCAGAGAGAGTTTGACTGTCTTATGTTTTCCGCTTGGAGTAGCATTGTGAATTCCTCCTTCGCAGCTTTAAGTTCTTCTTCAGACATTTGTCTCACTTTAATATAAGTGGGTGAACTATCACATGTATCTTTGCTATATCTAACTTTTGACAGCGCTAGTGCCTTCATTCTTGGTGTAGATAGTGTAGACAGGTCTTGGAACAAGGACGTACAATTTATGGGAAGAATATCACTGTTATTGGTTGATATCTGGTGTATGGGTCCCTCAACATGCTTGCACTGTAAGGAGGATTTGGTATTTGGGTCCACCAGTCTTCCATCTGCAACACTATGAGCTGCTGGTGATTTCCCTAGCAACTCATAGTGTCGCAGAAAGTTAGCGCCTAAAAGTGGGTTGACAGTATTAGCCACAACTACAGTTCATCTATACGAGCGGTGAAGTCCTGGAAAGTATATGCCAATTGGCGCTTGCTCATAACAGTGGGTATCTTGTCCATTTGTTGGGGATAGGCGGACTGGGTTTTGGGTTTTGGCAGAGTCCGTTGGCATATTTGCTGGGTAATATTGTCACCGAAGCACCAGTATCAGTCAGGAACTTCAGTGTGGTTTTTCTAATCCAGGTTGCAACCTTAAAAAGCGGCGAATCGCTGGTTGCAATAACAATCCACCCTGACAGTGTTCCGAAACAGACTCTTCATTTGACATAGGTTCTCCAGCTGGTGATGTTTATCTGCAATTTAGCCGTATTTTATAGGTTGCTTTATTTGTCCACTGTCAACATGTTTTGCATGTTTTGCATTTTTTCCAAAAAAGAGGTGTGCGCGGCATACTTAGGGCTCTCAGATTTTCATAAAATAAAAGTTTTTCAGTGTGCATTTCAGTATTGGGGTTTGTTGTCCTTCGGGTTTGCCTTTTGTAGCGTTCAGATGTGGTGTTTTGAACTATATCTGTCTTCATAAATGGCAAAAGTTCATCAGGTATGGTATCAAGTTCATTTAACATCAAGTTCGTAGCTGCGGTTCTGACTGGTGTTATTGTGGAAGGCATAGATTGTGTGAAACGATGCCTAAGTTTTCTCTCACTTCTACTTTGTTGCCTGTTGCCATTAATCCCCTTAGGTAGTGAGAGGGCCTTCCGGTCATCCTCGTGTCAATTTTTCAAAAAGTTCCGGTTTTGTATTTCGTAACTTTTGATGACGGCTTCTGAAGGACCTCATAATATTTCGTTCAAAAGAGCGCCTATATTTTTCGTGTGCCTTGATATAGTGAACCAACCAACAATGGCCGTCTCCATAAATGCTGGTATTTTGATACCGACTATTGATTGTTGCTGTGTCCATTTCATCCATTTTGTGGCAAGGTTGACAGTTTTAAAAAGAAACATGCCCGTTTTATGTTTGTTTGCTGTTTCTTTTTTATCAAGTCGTAAAGCAAATATTCATTTTTTTAAACACACATTGCAAGGCAAATATTCAGTTCTTTATATATATATATATATATATATATATATATATCAGAGATAATAACTATACTCGTGTCGAAAAACCTTCCACGTATGTACGAAGAAGGGAAAAATGGTTTTAAAAAAGAGCTTGTAGGGATTGAATAAAAATACAAAATAAAATAAAAAACACTAAATAAAATAAAAATACAAAATAAAATAAAAACTAGGAAATAAAATAAAAAATACAAACTAAAATAAAAGTACAAAATAAAATAAACATAAAAATCTCCCAGGAATCCTCTGACAGGAAAGACAATTTACGCATGTGCAAAAAGAGAGGCTTCCTGGCGCCAAAAATAAACTCTACCTCTTTTTCTGTTGGACTTTGACTGGTAAAGACGTGCCGACTGTTCAGGAAGGAATTTCCCCAACAAAAGGTCGTTGGAATCCAAAAATAAAATCAGTGTCCAAACTGTTCCTCTAGTGTCTCTCTATTTTTTCCTTTACTCTTTGCCTGTTTATTTCAGAGACGAAAGCTATTCAACAAGTCTTGGATGTTTAGATGAAAGAACCAACCCAGCAGTAATGGCTATAACATCCATAAGCTAAGTACATGAACATCAGTCAAAAGAGCTCAGACCGAGTCATCACGTAGTCCAAAAAAAAAACCCCCGACACGAGCAATCAACTAACAAAAAAAGCGCTCAATACTTAGGTAGAGCGGAATAAATAAATAATGTCTAGAGAGCCAGACAACCTACCTAGGTTTCACCTAAACGGATAAATAAGAGGTTGTATCTATTTTGTAAGTGCATATGTCAGCACACAGTTAAATTTAGTCTTTTGAAAAGAACTTTTCTATTGGTGAATGTATAAATTTATATGCTTTTTTATTAGCCTATGAAAGTATGTAGATGTGTGTAAACTCGTATTTTTTGTGCACTCAAATTTTACGAAATCCAACAGATGGTTGACTTAATTTTTCACAGGCTCTCAGTTTTAAGAAAATGTCTATTGTTGAGTTTTAGTTTTGCATGTTCATACCACTTCGGAATCATCAATTGTGGTTGTATTTGACTTCATGTCATTAACAGAAATTGAATATTGGCGGGCCGCAATAAATAAAAGAAAACAAAGACTAGAGTAGAAAAGGAATCATTAATGTTTATTGATGCACGTGGATACAAAGATGTGAAGGTATAGAGAAAGGTTGACCTCAAGCCAGCCTGATATTGAGTGAGGGTGTTTGAATCTCCCTTTTGTTGGAATGGCTACCAAACACATCCAAATTCAATGGTTGGGATGTGAGAAGAGAACGAGCATCTCTTTTCTGGAAGTGGAGTCGTAAAATTAACACGTGACTGGAAAGCTTTTTTAAATATTTAACAATATTATTTTTGCATTATGGGATAATTAAATTCTTTATTATTATTTTATTGATTATTTTATTTCCATTCTCTCAATCCTACAAAACTGACCTTTTTCTCTGTATCAACTTCATTGCCTTACTTTTTCACTCTTCAACATTCGATCTGAGTGAAGTCCATGAATACACCCTTTTCAAATTCTAATTCTGTTGAAAAATCTTCCCTGTATAGACTTTGATCTATTTTTTACCGTTATGCAAGCTTTTTATTTGATTAAGTTTTCTATGTTGTCAAAACATTTAATAATATTATTTTTTTACAAGACCAGGGTTCCATCAGTAGATGTTTGTCGACTCCTTCGATTAAATTCAAGGCTCCCTTTTATAACCTACAAGTAGGCTTCAAATTCACTTCTTAGAATTAAGGAAAACTTTTTGATCGGTTCTGGATAAAAAAAAAACAAACATGGCCGTTTTTCCACAAATCAAAATGTACCCAAAATTATTTTTTGAAATTCAAGAGCCCAACACAGTGTCTGCTTTTTCTCAGAAAAACAGATGATACACGCTCAAGCAGTTTAAATTTTATATAATACAGACTGAGTGACAAGAATATACTGAGAAAATTTTTGGCCAATAATTACATATATCAACTTCTGAATTATCTTCTTTTTTGGTTTTGAAAATTCATTCATTAGTACAGAAAATCCTAGATTTAAGCTGAACAATGAAGTCAGTAGACAATAATTAGTAAAGCTGAAATCTTGTCTATATAATCAGGTCCAAATGCAATCGGAAGTAAAGTACATTGCAGATTTTTTTTTGTTATGAATGGCCTCTATATATATATAGAAGCTATATATGTTATCAATGATCCATATATATATAGGAGCAGCAAACCATATATGGCAGCAATATTCACTGCATAGATGAATTATACTTTTTTCTCTCCCATAAAAATTTTTCTGTATCACTATATACATAATCATTAGAATGAGCCAATATTTAGATATATTTGTTTAATAATTCCTACCCATTGTTGGGATACAAAAGGCAATTATCTCCTTTTCGTTGAGATAATTTCATGAGCGTCACATGATGGCCAGTAAATGACATCAGTCGATAGAGTAATAAAGGCCAAAAGCAATGTAAAGCCCAGAGAGAAGGATGTTCCTAGCTAACAGTGATAGGTTTTACAAGGAAAACAAATTACCTTACCACATTCACAGAGAAACTGCTGTAACTCCAGTTTTCCCTTCTGGAAATATTACAAGTAAGACTCTCTCTGCTTGCTGTTGTAGATATGTTATAGTTTCTGTGTGGGACATGTGTAAATATGTATATATAATTTTGTGTATGACTTAGGAGCATAAAACTCTCTTTGAGAACACAGCATGTTTGTCATTCCTTTTCTTTCAGTTATTTTGTTCTGTCCAAGAAGTAAGGTGTTATTATATCATGGATATAATAATGCCAATAATAAAGAAAATGAAAATGAGAAATATTCACTTTCTTCTGTTGGCTCACCCATTACTATAATACTGTGGCTTACATAAATAACTAAAATAACTATCAAATGAAATAAAGCAAAGCAAATAGTTAGGATTTGATAAACTTTGAAAATGAATAAATTATTCACTTTAATTTGTGCTGGAAAGTGTGGTTCATGATTATTTCTACTATATCAGGACCGAAGCTAATCTCATAAACTACTTTTGAATTATTACAAAGTACCTCATACATATGGTCTTGTGTCATTAAATGAAATTTATTAATATTAATATAAAAGAGTGCTAAGAAATTATTGACATTGAAGCAGAGATGGCGTCGATTGTGTATAATGTTTAGAAAACGTGGGTATATTTTAACACAAAATAAGAAATTTATTTACAAATTTACACAGTTGTAATTGTCAGTAGATTATTTCAAGATAAGTAATCACACATTAAGAGTTGTAAATTTGATAAACAGAGAAAACGTTCATATTAAAATTATAGTGGGTTATCCGTTATAGTAAAGTGTGTGTTGAAACAGATCAGTTTGATTTGGCCTTGTTAGTTAGATAGCCTACTATAAGAGGGGTATAAAACAAGAAAATTAAATTGTAAATAGAAACAACAATTTATATACATATAAAGCAATTAAGGGTTTTAAAAATAAAAGTAATGTATTTTAGTTGATACAAGGTTCCTATTGGTCCTTGCAAGAATAAGTATATGTGTACGTAGGCAGGAACGTCTCAGTGTATGTATGTATGAGTGTTTGTTGGGTAGGAGTGTCTTTGAAGTATTCATACAGTCTTAAAGTGTTCCTTTCCGTTATCAAATATGAGAAAAGGTAGATGCGTGAACCGTGAGAATAAGGAAGTGAGGGAGAAAGATAGAGATGATAATAATAACAATCGCTTGACCTTTGTCAAGAGACGTGTTAATTAAGCTCGTATTCTTCTCTCTGGCGAGTCGACTTGACCCGCCTTTTATTTCGTTTGTAGGGTACTAAAAGGTCATTTAGGAATTCACTCCCGGGTGTGATTCTGGCTTTTCCATTGGACGATGAACAAACTTCGTGCCGGCTCACAAAAAAGGTCCGTAAAATAATTTTTTTCTGAGAACTGAAGATTATTTGAATTTCGTTTTTAGATATTTCCTAGTTTATTGGCCGAAAAACATTTCGCATCGAGGTGTGAAATTTCGCGCGTTTTGTGTGTGTTAAGTAAAGGTTTTGTAATTTCGCGTAAATTCTTTTATTTCTAACAAAATCAATGAGTCAGTGCTTAGCATTTGAATTTTCAAATCTAGAACTTGTTTTGTTCACTACAAAATATTAGACACTAAGTACATTTCCAAAATTCGTTTTAAGTTGAATTCCATATAAACAAGATTTCCAAAATGATTAAGCAAAATGAAAAAGTTCATTTTTCACATTAAAAATATTACAGTGGAATTCAGTATAAAAGATGTATTTTTTTTTTTTAGGTACTTAGCTTCAACAGTAGAAAGTGTGTACTGAAAGACTGCGATTTGTAAATTGTTCTATATTAGCAAAGTAGCAATTTTTTTGTCCAGTGGTGTTACGAGTTTGCAATTCGTGTAGAAGAAAGTTATTTTTATTTTGTATCCAGCACAATATGACCAAGAAATCTGTTAAAAATCTGATATTTGGTCATTTGTCAGATTTTGAGAAGTTGGTGTGGTGTGTCTGAGAACGTTTTAACACCACCTCATAATTATTAGTATTGTAACCATTATGCTACAATGGCTGACTGGGAAGATCGCTGTTACAGAATGCATAGACTAGCCCAAAATAGCAAACCCTACCATACTGGTTAGAACTTTGATTACCCAAACTGAGTGGAGGTGGGCTGAACCACCGTGCAGTGGAGATTCTATAGGGGGTATAGAAGGGGGCCAAGGCCCCTCCCCCAAATTTCGGCTGGCTCCTCGGTTGCTCCCCCACTTTTATAAGCTTAAAAAATTTATGAAACTGACCAGTCCCTGATTTTGATAAGATTTGATCTTCAGCACTTTTCCCTCTGCATTTTCTTTTGCATTTAGCTTTTAAAAGACAAATACAGAGACTAGTTTGAAAGTAAAACAAACAAAATAAAACAACCAGATAGATAGAAACATCCACGTTTTTAGGGAGGGAAAAGGATTTAATAGTCATATTTTCATATCTGAAGAAGGATATTAATTATAAATAATGTCCCCAACTTCGTATGTGGATATATGGGCAGCTAGTGATTTATGGCCGAGTGAAAGAATTGGTCAGTGATTTAGTGAAGTAATATACTTATACTCAAACTCATTCCCGAGTTGTGTATACGATAGTGGTGAAGTGTGAAAATGAAGACGCTGCTTGAGTTTGCCCCACTCCTCCTCAGAAAAATCTCAGCCCCTAAGTGGCCCCCACATTTTCAGAGTTCCACAATCGCAACTGCCACCACGGGCATAGAATTCTGACAGTGATGGATTGTCTTTGTTTAAGCTTTAATATAAGACCAAGAACTGTGCAAAGATAGTCATTACAGCTGTAGCAATAGAACAATATAGACATCTGTGGTGAGTACAAAATAAAAATAACTATATTTTCTTCACTATTTGCAAATTCACGAGCCAGTGTGGAAATATTAATTAACCAATGAAAAGAGCGATTTGCAGAAAACAACAAATTGAACTTTCAATAACTCGTGTCATATTTTTTCCTGCCCCAAAGTGAGTGTACGTCTGAGCTGACCACATGATCCGAGTTGGTATATACTTTACATTTTTCGGTTGGTCAGTCAGAGGGAGAGAAGGAAACAGAGAGTGCTCAACCCAGCATAATGTAACAGAAGCTGATGACCAACGATTGGGCACGACTATTCCTGTGACCCGTATTCGCACCCCATCACTTTCTTCCTCCTTTTGCTTTCTTTATTTCTCCTCCTTCTTCTTTAACTACTCGCCATTCACAATAGAAAGAGAGGAACAAGACATTGTTACTACTTTGTTGATACACTCAGAAAAAACATGGACTTGTAGTGAAAACAAAATCTAGATTAAAAACTCAAATGCTAAACATTGACTCATTGATTTTGTTCAAAATTAAAAGACTCAAATTTACAAACTTTGCTGAGCACACACACAAAAGCGAATCCAAAACAAAACTTGTGAAATTTCACACCTTGAAGCGAGCCGACGCGAAATTTGTTCATCGTCCAATGGAAAAACCAGAAGTGAATTCCCAAATGATCTTTTCGAACCACACAAATGAAATAAAAGATGAGGCAAGTTCGTCTGTCGCCAGAGAGATGACGAGTGTAATTAACACATCCCTTGACAAATGTCAAGCAAGCATTATTATTATCGCTTTCTCCCTCACCTCTTTATTCTCACGGTTCACCCGCCTGCCTTTTCTTAGACTTGACAACCAAACGGAACTCTTTAAGACTGAGCTAATTCTTCAAAGACATTTCTACACAACGATAACGCTCATACATACATACACACGTTCCTCCCTACGTACACATAAGCTCATTCTTGCAAGGACTACTACGAATTATTGATATCCTAAACTCCTTCCTATTTTTTCTCATGAACATTCAACTCTACTAATTCAAGGTATTCTTTTCTATTAATAAATTTCTATTTAACCCTCTAGGGCCATTCGTATCATATCTGATACAGTATTTCCCTATAAGGAAACATTTGGTATTTCCCTATAAGGAAACATTTGGTATTCATTGACTGAGCAGTCAGTACTGCTTTCATTTGAAATTTATAAAATATTTCTCTTAAAAAATTTTTCAGGAAAATATTTCTTTCAAGGCTTGTTTTCATACTGTATCAAATATGATACGAATGGCCCTAGAGGGTTAAACATACAAAAGGTATACTTTTATTCTTCCACAAACCCAACTTCTGATAACCTTCTAATAATTCTAATAAAAACCTTAAGTTATGGGGAGTGTTGGCTGTGTTAGTGAATTGGTCTTGTACCAGACATGGCTGAACGTCCTTACAGCCTCAGTGGTGATCCCTCCTGCCACACTGGTGACCCCTCCGATCACAGACTTAACTTTTTTCTGTATAAATCACATTTCAATAAATGAACAAACTAGGAATTCTTTAAACTTCTCACTACACATTTTCTTAGAACATTTCACAGTTAATAATTTCATCCCTACAATTTGATGTCATGCTGTTCAATAAATAAATTTTCATTTACTTATACAAATGAAAAATTATAATCTTTCAACTTTCTGATCTGGAGTAAATTGTGGGGAGTTATGTTTGGCACAAGGCCAATAGACACAATCAAGCTCCCTATTTCATATCTCACCCTTCTGTAACAGTGCAAGCAAGTCAAATATTTTCCCTTGCTTATTTTTTATGATACAAACTGTATAAACAATTCTGTAGTTAATTGTTAATAACCATAGAATGATCTCCTTTTAACAGTTTCTTTTTTTTTTATTTCTTAATTACAAATTACTTGGAAATCAGTGACCCTAATGAACTGGGAATTATTTTATACTTCAAGCTAGAGCATTTTAAAATTATTGACAGTGATGCATTCTTTTTGTTATGTTATAAGGATCAAACATTACAGAAATTGTATCATAGGCAGTTAATTCTTGTGTATACATTTGATAATATTTCATTAGTTTTGATTTACTTTTCACTTCAACTATTCCAAGAAAATGCTGTTTAGAAAAAAAATGTAACATTATTTTTGACCTTATAATTAAACTGATTAACAGACTATAGTAAATTCTAAATATTCTTTCTTATACATGACACGTTAGATTATATAACTAAGAGAGATAAATGGCTTTTCAAAAATGGTTTTCATAATTATTAAAATCTTTTTTAATTGATATTTGTTTTTAATAACATAGGAAACATTACTAACCTTTTAAAGTGATAAATGCTTTATGTACAAAATATGATACAGCTCCATGATGAAATATAAGATTTATTTAACTCCCAATATTTGTGTATTTCTTTATCGCCCACTTATAGTACGGTGTTTAGAACACTGGTCTCATTAAACACAGATGAGTTCTATGTTCACTAAATTCTTATAAAAGTGAAATTTGTACTTCTAAATCTTTTCTAAATAAATATAGGTGTAGGAGTTAACTCCCTTGAGTTACATTATCTCCCCTCGTATTTCACAATTTGAGAGCAATATGCGTTGTCGTACAGTGGATATCGACTCGGAACGAGAAACCGGGGAGCCAAGTTCGAATTCCAGTTGAATCCATTGTATTCACTTACGCGCAAATACCCTTGAGAAAGGTATTAATCCATCTCTTCCTTCCAGTTATGGGTTAAATAGCAGGACAGATTGGGTTCTATAGCCTTGGTCGGCAACCAGTCTACCGCAGAAAGCAATGACAACCTACTGCGGGATAATCTTCTGCCCAGCCAGTCATGTCTCTTTCGAGACATGATCGCCCAAGCGTGTATCACGTACGACACTTAACTGACTGACTGATTGTCAGAAATTTTGCAACAACACAAAGAAAATTAAATCTTTGAATGATCGCACTATTATATAGCTGACAGTAATGTGGTTTCATCTTTCAAAAAATATCTTTCATGAAGAATTATTTTCAATATTTCAATTCATTATTTAATAATTATTTTAAATTTTTTGTCCCTTGTAAAAACATTTTTTAAAAAAATCAATTCAGTATTAACAATTTATAACATGAAATAGTTACAGTTCTTAGAGAAGTGGACGAAAAGATATTTCAAGGTTCAAAAATTAAAAAATAGAATAAGACTGACAACCAATCGATTTCTGTTTATTGATCGTTTGTTTCATTGTTTTTCTTTCAGTTTAAATTGAGGTCACGCTGGATTTGGAATGAGTCATTAAGACATCATCAGTAAAACAAGATATACTTTTGGTTAAATAATGAAGCAGACATTTATTTTTGACTTCTATAGTTCCCTATCATATGGACACCCATCAGTTATATATGTATGTATATTAAAATTAAATACAAATATAAAGATTGTCACTTAGCTGATTTGTGTTATCATCAGCACCCCAACCTCTAGTTTCATAGACGGATCCTTCAGCAATCACTCCATCCACTCATCAAGAATATCATCAATTATATATATAATAAAATATGATAGAATTTGTGAAAAGCAGTTGGAAGTCTGATTTTTTTAAAATTATTTTTCACTGTTTCACTCTTTCGATTTAAGAAGCATTTTCTAAACAACTGAAAAAAAATCTAAGAAAAAACTCAGTGACATAATAAACCTGCTACCAATAAATATTGCGGTTAATTTAAAAAATTTTAACAGCTAATCAATTAAAAAATTAATAAATGCAACCAAATGTGATTCGTACAGAGGAAATGTACAAAATAAAATTTTAGCATTGATTTGATACAGGAAAATAAAATTATTTTCCTATCTCAAATCACCTTTGATTTTTTTCAGTTGTTTTTGAAATGTTTATACAGAGCGAAAATGTTGAGAACAAAATAAAAAGATTTTAAACATTCTGGTTTGCATGAATTCAATCTTATCTTTGTTTAGATATTTCAAACCAATCATTTTATCGTTAATCATTTTACCCCAAGCAAGGCAATAATTCCACTAATACGCAAGGAATGAAAGAAAATGAGAAGACTTTAGTGAGACGAAAGGACAACAAAAGGCCAAAATTCAAGACTACATAAGATAGTGATTGGCATTGCATTTAAATTTGTTGAAGTTTGTAGGTAACAGGGAAGCAAGAAACTGGAAAGAGTTCCACAGACAAAAAAAGAAACTACAAGTATAGAACATATGGTTAGATCTAGCTAGTTTAACAGTAAAATGCTGAGACCTAGTTGCCAATATAGTTGTATACTTAAATTCAAAAAGGGGAAAAGCTTATCAGAACAAATGCTATTAGAATATAGAAAAAACAAAGGGATGCCATGTCATTGCGATGAGAAAGTAACTAAAGTCAAGATGCCAGGTCAGGATCAGCAGATATATATATATATATATATATATATATATATATATATATATATATATATGCTCTCACACCCTGATTGAGCACTCTGGAAGAATGGTAGACTTTGAAAAACAGTAGCTACTCTGGCGTGTATGCCTCGCTCATTCAGTAAAAATGAATTAAAGCACTCTGGCTATTGGGTGCGTATAATGATAATATATGTGCTAAAAAGTCTGCCTTCTTCCACCGAACGTCCATAGCCCAGAGGTAGAATCGCCGACTGACACCAATTCGGTTGGGTTTCAATCCTGGGTTAAAAAGCAATCGGAGTCTAACCGTACTGATGAGCTGTGATACAGCGAAACAGATCTGTCTGCGGATGAATATATATATATATTTCATTTGTAAATGAGTTATTACACGTCCAGGTTTCTACCTTTCAGTTTCTTCAGGCAATTTACAATAACTGTGTAAATAATAAAACTGTTCTTGTGTAATTTAATTATTACCAAAAATTAAATAAATAAT